>PVIC010001117.1:0-40039 GCA_004025085.1 Thryonomys swinderianus
GAGGCCCGGCAGATTTCCTTCCCCTGCAGGAAAGAAGAGCCTCCTTTCCGCAGGGCAGTTCCTGCCTGACTGCACCGAACACAAATGGCCTGTGGAACCGGGCTCCGCCCCGGCCGCCCCCTGTCGCCCTGGGCCATCTATTTTCCCTTCATGCTCCGGGTCCTGAGTGACAGAGCTAATCAATCTCTACCGGTTGCCTCTGAGGCATTAATGCACTTGATTGCCTTTTGATAATAGCTAGGAGAAATACACAAGCTTTTTGTCACGGGGTCAGGGAAAGGTTTACGTAAACAAAAACTGAAATGCTTAACCTAGAAGAGGGATGGAAGCCAGTATTGCGTGATAGAATGAAAGCATTTAGGTGTAATTATGATTTGCATTTTCCTGCCTCGGACTCCACTTTCACGTACAATTTCCTAAGACACTTCATGTCCTATGTTTCTAGAATACTGAATACATCAAAAGAAAAACAGTAACAACCCACACAAGAAAAAGACATTTGCTTCCATTTCCGTTCACTGCTGGGACTTTCGTATTATCTTTGCTTTGATCTATGAAGCCCAGATCCACAGAGTAGGGATTCCTTCCTCGAACACTGAAGATGCTTAGACAAGACTCCAGAGTTAGCGTCACCTCCTCAAGGTGAACGGAGTGGATCATGGAGAGCATTTTGCTTACTGCTGAAAGCAAAGGAACTTGGCGTGCTCTGTGAGGTTAGCCTTCTTATGACGTGCCCGCTGAAAGTTCGGAGGTCACTCTGGTCCTGATGAGAAGAAGCCAGAGCCTGGCTGCCGCCCAGAGATTCATCCTCACGAGCACAGCTGTGTAGACGCACACCTGGGAGGGCTGAGGCCCGGGAGCGTCTCTCCAACTGCTGGCAAAATCTCTGTGTCTTAGGCCAAAATAAAATTTGGAGGAACAATGATGTCAGGGAGGAAAAACAGGAACGAATGCTGTGGTTGAGATATGGGTTGAATGGGTCCCCCGAGGGTTCACAGAGGGAAACTTAATACCCACTGTGGCTTATGAACAGAGTAGGGACTTGACTGTTGTGTTTCCAGATGAGTCAGTTGAAAGTGACTTAGACTAGGTGAAGGCATTTGGGTGGAGCCCTGGGGTTGGACACTGCTGGTTTTACAGAAGAGTGGAATGGTGAGAGGGAGGGATGCGGGGAGAGGGGAACGGTAAGGGGAGAGGGGACAGATACTACACAATGCTTGTTTGTCACGTGCTGCTTTGAGTTTCTGCTACTACGAAGGCCATCAACAGGTACAGATCCTTTAGTCTCCCGGACTGCTATGCAACATATTCCTCTTTTCTTTATCAAGTCACCCAACCTCAGGTATTTTGTCTTAGTGATGCAAAGCATACTAGCACAACTACTGACTGGAGACTTAGGAGTGCCCAGATCTTATTGGTCCAGGAATTTTACAGGTTCATTCCCTTCTGCTCTCTCCCAACTTCATTTGTATAAGCAGGTCCTTTATTGAACCAACATTATGCATGCAATATGCT
This sequence comes from Thryonomys swinderianus, assembly GCA_004025085.1. Taxonomy (NCBI): domain Eukaryota; kingdom Metazoa; phylum Chordata; class Mammalia; order Rodentia; family Thryonomyidae; genus Thryonomys; species Thryonomys swinderianus. The sequence continues at coordinate 1,516 of PVIC010001117.1, forward strand.
TTATGGCAATACTCAATCGCAAAGAGGTAAGTTCTCAATTAGTTCTTCATTTCCTACATATGAAGTCTCCTATTAGAATAAAATGTTATTGCTTTATGTTTTATCAGACTTGAGGCTCCCTCTGTTTTGTCTTTTTTTTTTAATTATTGCAATGAGAGAAGTCACAGGACACCGAGAAAGACACAGAGTTTCCTATGCTCTGTGTTCTTTACCAAATGGAACGTACTGTCCAGAGTTCCCACACTCTCCCTGCTCTGCCAGGAGTGAGATCCTCACCATCTATTTCTCAGCCAACCCTCTGCAGCAGCGGAAGGGCGGTGGGAGGGTCCGTCCAGAGGGCACCTGCACCTCACTGCAGAGCTCAGACTCTGCTCTAAAGCAGCAGGTGCAGGACCCAAGACAGCTTTTCAAGTTGTCTCAGAACCTGAACTGTGGGCTCAGATGGATGACCAGTCTCAACTTTCTAGTCTTTATTAATAAAAAGAAAGGACAAGCATTTCCCAGCTCTTATTAGAAACCCAGCAACTTAGTACTTACAGTTCCTAACCCAGAGGCACCAAAAGAGGAGTCTGCAGATGCCACCTGCTCTATTCTGCGGGTGAGACAGGTCACATCTTCAGCAAGAGAGCACATGGCCCAGTGGGTTTTGCTTCAGGACAACAGAGTGAAATCCCACCAGGACAATTCCACCTGTTTCCCAGAAAATCTTGGGGGTCTCAGGTCCTCAGGGAGGGACATTCTGGGAGCCCCCAGAGCTAGACAGAGTTGTGAAAGAGATTTCTTGATACAAGAAAAGGTTTCTGCTTCCCGACGCATTTGCCTCCAGCAGCAACCTCAGAGCTGAGCAAGGGAGCGTGAGTCTGCGGCTTCGGGCACCAGTGTAGAGCTTGGCGTCAAATTCTACTGTGTCAAGTTTAAGGGATAAATAGTTTCTGTCTGAGAAGAAAATTCTGTTTTTCCAGTATTTTTTCCAAACAACAGGAAGATTCCTGATTCAGAAACACTTTTCTTCTCTTTACAGCCCATTCGTGGGCTATTTTTAGCTCTTCACAGAAAGAGGGAGGAAAAGCTCAAAACCAAGCACGGGCTTATTGACACTGAGGAGGTTAATCAAGTCAGACTTTTTCCTTTCTGGATCAATACATACCTGGCTTGTCTTGTTCACAGACAGTTACCCAGTTACCTGTTTTCTAATCAGAGCTTCCACAACCTTTAGAAACTCGGCTTGTTTCATTGATTCAGGAAACAGCCAAATTGAACACCCAGCCTCCCACAGAACAGATTTAATCTGGCCGGTGCTTGATTAAAACAGCTGGCTGCAACCAGCAGCACATGTAATTTTCTTACCTTTTACAGAGACCTCAGACATGTGACGCAGGGAATTCTCAGCCCTCGAGCCTCTCTCCAGCCAGGGAGACTTCTAGGACAGAGTTATCCTCGAAGGAGCTAATTCTCCACTGACAGCAGGATATATTTGTCTCGTTCTCACCTTCTTGAGATAATTTCTTAGAAATGGAATTGATGGGTCAAAGGGACATCTCTTTAGCACATTTGATTATTCCATTGTTTGTGGAGCCAAACAGGTGAGAAAACAAATGTCACTGAAATGTAAAAATTGAGGGGGAAACTCATGTTGCCTTTGTAAATTGATTTAGGAAAGAAATTTCTTCAGAATCAGTGTGAGACAATAATGTCACAGAAACTTAAAATTTCTATATCCTCAAGCATGTACCTTAATATTTGTTCAACAAATTTCTCATGGTGTGAAAAAAATTAATTAAAATGGAATTGCAGCCTGAAACTCATTCATACAGAGTAATCGCTTACACTGTCCTTGGAGATTAAATAATGAAGCTAAAGGTTTCCTAACTACCAAGGAAAAAAAACCCTGTCATCTATGTCATTAGTTTTTACTTCAACCTTGCCAAAGAAAAAAGTGCAATTTAATTTGTTTGCAATGGCAATTCCCAAATGGTAAGAAATTAAAAATATTTAATAATGTTCAATATTTAAAATTATGATACAAAGATAAATTTATAAACAAGTTGTATATTCAACAGAGAAACGATAATATACTTATCTAGTGTAATGCAAATAAAGAGACAGGTCACTGTACTGTCTCTGAGAAGTCATGGGCCAAGTTCCTGTCAGGTTTCTAGACTTGACAGTGACCATCTAGACAGCTGTAGACACACAGCCCAGACAAAATCATTCTCTCCTCTTGCATGTTTTTGAGAGCAAAAGTTTGTTACAGAGCAATGCTTTATAGTTTTCATTAAATCTTGTTTATACTCTTTGTAATACAGTTGTACATATTTCTTTTTCTTTTTTTTTTTCTTTTTGGAGACAGGGTCTTGCTTTGTAGTTCAGGCTGGCCCTGAGCTCACTATGGTGCCCAGGCAAGCCGCCGCGAAGCTCAGCAATCCTCCTGTCTCTGCCTCCCGAGTGCTGGGATGACAGGCGTGAGCCACCATGTCCGGCACTGCGGTATGCGGTGTTGATTGTTGGTGGGCGTGTCTCCACGCCCAGCATTATATGTGGTTACCGGGGATCGAACTCAGGTCCTTGCGCTTGCGAGGCAGGCGCCGGAACCACTGAGCTAACCCTCCGGCCCCGTTGTACATATTTCTATATAATCTAATCTATATAATGTATATATTTCTATATAATAGTTTACTATAGAGATATTAAAGTTGAATCCATGAAATAGCCTCACTTTCCATTGTGAATATAGATTATAAATTCTATGACCCTTAATGGGTTAATTACAGAAGAAATTAACTGGTTATTTTCTTCTGTGGAAGCTAGTATTGTATGCTAAAGTAGAGGCAAATACAAGGCCCACAGTTAAAGGAATACATCCAAATAATAAGGTGTGAAATTTCTAGATTTTTCTCCTATACCAGTCATTGTTTTGAGATAAACCAGCCTAAGTAGCTGATGGGAATGTTTAGAGCTTCACAGAATATGTAGGAAGTAGGAAATCTTCAGAGTGCTAGGAGCGACCTTTCTGTCTGTATCCTGGGTAGCAAACACTCATCCTTACTCTGTTGGGTTTGGTGGGAGACAGAGGGCTTTCCATTTCAGAGGACACAGTAGGAAACTCACTCCTGGAGGAAACTATCCAGCTGAAACACTGGTACTGTGCCCACATTCTGGAAAGTGAACCAGCAATCCATTTCTCTCAAGAAAAACACTTGAAGTGACAGCTAACACAAAGAGTATGTATGCTTTTATCTCATTTAAGCCTGTCAGAAAGGTGATGAGGTTAGTAATAGCATGGTGTCTGCCTTATAGGTAAAGTAACAGCTACAAGAAGTCAGGCTAGCCGGGCGTGGTGGCTCACGCCTGTAATCCCAGCATTCGGGAGGCAGAGACAGGAGGATTGCTGAGTTCAAGGCTTGCCTGGGCTACATAGTGAGCTCAGGGCCAGCCTGAGCTACAAAGCGAGACCCTGTCTCCAAAAAAAAAAAAAAGAGAGAGACCCTGTCTCAAAAAAAAAAAATAAAAAGTCAGGCTAGAAAGTGTACGGGCTACGACTCACACCTGGGGAGTTCAGAGTCAAATTAATATTCTTTGGTATTCACAGAAAACCCAGCAAGATGTTTTGTTTTGTTTTAGATTAGGAGATATTTATAAAGTTGGACATTTAAAAATGACAGTACAACATCCATATAATAAATGCTAGCCATTGGAGTGTTGAGTTTGGTGAACTTTGGTTGTTGTTCACAATCTTATAAGTGCGCACACAAAGGAGCCCCTTCCTCCCAAAAACTGCTCTTCTGACTCACTGTAACTGATCTCATCTCTCCATCCTTATCACAGGCAAAATCTGGTCAGCTTCCATCAATAAAGTTTTTTCCCTTATTTAGAATTTCATGCAAATGGATTCATAATTTTGTAGTTGACTGTATTTGACTTCTTTAATTTACCATGGTTTTTAAGACATATTGACTAGGTGAATTAATATTTATACCTTTTTATGATTGTTTCCCCATTGTGATTTTCCATGACTATTTGTCTATTTACCATTGCTGAATTTAGAGTCTTTACTGTAAAAATTTTATGGGTACTTTATTACACATATTTATATAGATACAGTTCATGTTTTTGTTTCTCTTAAACAGTTGCCCAGGGTAGACCTGCTGAGTTGTGTAAGGATATGTTGAACTTCATTTTGTCATATTCTTTTGCTAAATGATTTGCCATTATATATTCTTACATCAGGGTTGAGAATTCTAGTTATTCTACATTCTTCCAAAGTTTTATGTATCAGTTTTTAAACTACTTATTCATTTCTAACTTATGTGTAACAAACACTATATATATTAATGAGGCTCCATGTGGCATTTTATACATTATGCAACGTGTACATTGGGTTAAACATACCTAATCCTTATTTATGGTGAAAACCTTCAAAATGCTTTCCCTGAGCTTTTTAAAATCTGTGGTACACTGTCCGTATCCACAGTCACCTAGTGCGTCTGTGGCCCAGCACGCCAACACTGCCCGCCCCTGTTAGGCTATAAACTTAGCATCCATTCATCAACTTTTCCCCATGCTTGGCAATCATCTTTTAAACTCCTGCCATTCTATTCTAGTAAATGTGCAAAAGTATCCTATGGAGATTTTAATTTCTGACGTTTAGTGACGATTTTACCAGAGATAAAGAGCAAAATGACAACTACATATGGGCAGGACAGTAATGCAATTAATGGTTGACTTCTTATAAGAAGCCACAGAGGGAAGAACAGAAAAGTATCTTTCAGGCCCCAAAGAAAATTATTACAAAACCAAAACGCCAAACTCCAATTCTGTATCCCACGGGTTTTAAAACTTACGACCCATGTACTTGGAGCACGACCAGAATTTCAGTGCAGGCGACGTGGTGGTTTTGAGGGTTGTGATGAAGTCACTCAAGGGGCGGGGCTGGAATCTATAGTTTCTGAATCTGCGCGAATCAGGCGGCAGCAGACCCCACCCTGCCTGTCACCGTTGCCCCGAGTCCCTCTTGGCTCAGTTAGAGACAGCCAGCTCGTTGTTGCCTGCTAAAAACCACGTTCAGCAGTAGCTGCGAACTACTGCCTGGAGGTGCGCAGAGCAGGGGACCCTGCACTCCTGGCAAATACCTCGGTTCCTTCTTTGGAGATCTGGCAATGACCTGTCTCTGTGCTGCTGCTCAGCCGGCTGCATGAAGTCTCAGGGGTCGTGGCACAGCCAATACCATTTTGGTATCAACTCCTGAATTATTTTCATCCAACAGGTCAGAAGTGACTCTGTACCATGAAAGAGGCTCCGGCCTGGGCGTGAGTGGAGATCCGGACGCAGGAGATGTACAGGGCAGAGAGGCCCAGCAAAAATGGACGGCGCTCACATGAGGTAACTAGAAGAGCTGGACGTGGGGCCATTTGCAAATATGTCAGCCAAGTGTGGCCCGTACTGCAGGGAAGGTGCAGCTCCCAGAGATTCAGGGGCTCATTCTACTTTGCAGGCACAGAGGCAAAGGGAGGGAGCAGGAGAGAGCGCCTGACAGCAGTGTGGGAGTGGAGTCTCTCCCCCTGTCAGGGGGCCTCCGCTCAGCTCCTGACAGAACCTCACAGTTCAGTCACAAGTGCGTGACTCGCAGGAGTCTCCCACAACTGGCTGGAGGAAAAAGAAGAGCGACTGGGGGTGGGGTGGGGTGAAGGTGGTGCCAAGATCCCGCGAGATGTGGCATATCTTTATCACGACCTGGGAAACCAGGGAACCGGAAGTTCCTCCTGTGAAGGCCTCGAGTCCAGGGGATGAGCTTTGTGTGAGAACATCTGCTAGAACCTCAACAGACCCAGAGCGTGTTTTTCTACTTTGATTTTTATTTCAGCAAATAACACATAAATGTGTTCCCTTCATTCATATGTTAAAAGAGCAGGATGGTGCTTCTCATTCTATTTCTGACTGGTGACTTTTCACACAATCTAGCAGGCTCTTTATTCTTCCTTCTCCAAGCTGCCCACAGTTCCTCCCACCTCCCATCATTCCTTGTGACAAGGGGAGACATGGGGATTTAGGTCACTCCGCATCAGCTCCTCAGGTTTCCTCAGGGGACTGATGGGTAATTTCTAGCCCATTTTGTCCTGATTTTAGCTACTGCTTTCAGAAGGAGCAAAATAGCTTGCATCATTCTTCTTGTCCTAACTGAGGAAATGTCAAGATCTTCGTGCTGAAATACTAAATGACACTATCTTTCAAGACTGATGACTCTGTGTCAAGCTGTAAGTAGGAACTCTGAGTCCTTGCCTCAACCCTCAGGTTAGCGTAACTGTGGGCCCTTCCTTGGAAAGGAAACTCTTTTCTTTGTGTCTGTTCCACTCAAGTTCTCATTCCAACCTCAGCTTTCTTAGTTGCCTTTCCTGTGAGAAGAAAGTGAGGATCAAGAAAGTGACATGACTCGCTCAATGTCACGTAACTGGTAATAAGTGTTACAGTTAATATTTGAGACTCTCCTGTGCTCAAGACGCAGGCTAGTACTCATGGGCTAACCCTTCGGTCTCATCGTAGGTACTGAGTGGGATCTTACAACTCTGAGCTCTAGGCTTGGTGGTGGAACTGGAGTCTACCTGGTACTTTATCAGGTAAACCCAGAGGACTAGACTAGTCTAGAGGCCCTCAGCTTCAGACCTCTCAGGACTCTACGAGCCACCACAGCCACAGTTTCCCGGCCAGCCCCCGTGGCCCTAGGCTGACTCCCACAGCCTGGGACTCCAGTAGAGAATGTTTGGACTGAATTTTCTGGCTGCCATATCAAGCTGGGTTTCACCACTGAAAGTTCTAGGCCTTCGTGGCAGACTCAGTCTCTGGGTGGATGTCATTGTCAAGCCAAGCCCACAGTCTAGGCTGCTGCTAAAACCATAGGAACTGAGCTGACTCCAGTGGCCCTGCCTTTCAGTCTGCCCCAGTGCCAGGCCATTCTGAACAGGCTTAGGCTCTAGGCCTACCTTGGTACTAGCAAGGCCCAAGTGGTTTTGTCCTTTGTGCACTGAGCTGTCAGCTACAACTCCAGGTGTCAAGGATCCCCCCAGAGACCTCGTCTTTGCATGCAGAGACAAGCTAGATCCTGGGCATATAGGCTACAGACTCCACTCAACACCAGGTGAGCTCCCGTGGCTCCAGGTTCAAGGCCAGTCTAGACCCAACTTGACCCACACACCCCAAGCTTTAAGCAGAACCAGGTCAGCTCTTCTCAGGTAGCAGGTCTGCCCAGTCAGACCAGTCGCTGCAGCCATAACCTCCTGTCCAGACCCTGTAGATTCATACTCCAGCAGCCTGAGGGCCAGATCTGCCCTCAGAAGGCCGTAGGGCCATCTAGGCTCCACAAACTGAGGACCCAGGGCTGTCTCCGTAGACCTACGATCCAGACTGGGTCTCCCAGACTCTGTCTCAGGAGTGTTCCTGAGTCACACACATGAGTCAGGTATGAGCTTGCGCCACCAGATCTAGACATGCAGCTCATCCTATCACCTGGTCAGGGCCTGTAGACTCCAACTCAGCTTCCACCCAGCACCAGGTCAGCCACTGTGACCCACCCCCCAACTCCCAAGCCCACCTGCCTGCTGGGCATCCCTCCCCAGACCCTACCACTGTACTGAGAATCTCTAAATTGGTGAACAGTAAAGGATTTTCCTGGATGAAGACAACTTACAAAAACTGTGGAAAGTCTACAAGCTCCAGTGTACAAGTATCAATGTAAGACAATAAGAGAAACTATGTTTTACTACCAGAAAATAAATACAACAATCTCCTGCTAGCCGACCACAAAGACATGGAGGCATAAATTATAAACAAATAATTAAAATAATTTTGTTAAGGAAGCTCAGTGAACGTCAAGTAAAAACAAAGGAGAGCTTCGATCCCTGTTTTCCTAACACCAGGAAAACAATAAATGACCAAAATTATAAATTTAAAAGAGTTTTTAAAAATCCAATATATTCTGGACCTGAAAATGTGATAAACAAATAAAAAAAAACAGAGAGAAACAACAGAACTGATTAAGAAAAACAATCTATGCTTTTTTTTTTTTTTTTTTTTTTTTTTGCAGTACCAGGGATTGAACTCAGGCCCTTGTGCGTCCAAGATTGGCACGGTACCACTTGAGCTAAATCCCCAGCCCTAACAACCTATGCTTTTAAGGACAGGTTACTTGTAAGCACAACCTCCAGATCAAAGAAAAGAATAATAAAGAAAGAAAGTGAGGGGATTTATGGGATAATGTTATGGCTCATGTCTAGATGTCCCAACGTCTCATGAAATCATAGGTTGGGCTTTTTCAGAGGTGGCTGGATCTAGAATTTGTGATGCTGGAATTGAGGGTGTGTGGTTACTGAATTAGCTGGCTGACTGGTTTGGCACCTGCCCTAAACCATGTATCCTAGATAGACTATAAAAGGGGCAGAAAAAAGCTACTGTGATCACTGGCTTGCTGTTGTGGCTATCTTCTGCTTTGTCGTGGACTCTTTCTGGTCTGCAATGCCTCTCCGCCTCAGAGCCACTGACTATAGACCTCTACGAGCTCTGAGCTACAATAAACCTTTCCTTTAATTTGGGGTCTTGAGTATTTTGTCTCAGCAACGAGAGAAAACTGCCTAAGAGAGAACTTGGTATCAGAGCAGTGGAATCATTGCTGTGACATTATCTATCACATTATCTTAAGCCACATGATTTAGGAGTCTTCGGACTGGGTTGTGGGAAGGGGAAGAGGGGGAAAAGGAGGGAGATACCGGCTGAAAGAGTAGAGCAGGAAGAGCGTAGGTGACACTACATGGGAGATTCTGGTCACCAGGAAGCCAGTCAAGACCAGGCTCCGGAGGTTTCTGCTGGGAAGAGGGACTGCACGGGCTGTTCCACAGCGGATGGTGTGTTATGCCAGCATTTCACATGCATCCAGAGACTTTGCCTGAGACTGTGATTAAGGGTGGGGGACTAATTAATCTTGCAGAAGAAATTTCAAAACAGTCTAAAGTTAAGGCAGTGGCGTGGCTACTGTTGGGGGCTTTTAGCCAAATTTATGTTGAGAATAAAGAGCAAAGAGCCCAGCAGAATGACTTAAAACATGTTTGAGTTTGGCCAGAAAGGAAGCTCCAATAAAGCTGTGGACTGCAAAGACGGAGCACAGATCTTGACTGCTAAGCAGGAAAAGGCAAACAGGAAAGATGGCCCCAGGGCATCTCAAGAAGCAGCAGGACACCATCCTCTGCAGCCTCAAACTTGCAAGAGCAAAAGACTTTGCTCGAGGGCTGGGGATGTAGATCAGTGGTGCTGCACCTGCCAGGCAATCCAAGGTCTCGAGTTTGATTCTGTTTCCCTGACTCTAGAAGAGGGAGAGAGAGAGAGGGAGAGAGAAGGAGGGAGGGAGGGAGGGAAAAAGAAATAGACTTTGCTTTGAGAAGAGAGCCCCAGACCACCATGTTTCAGAATGGCAGCAGCCTAGGAAAGTTGTTCCTTGGGATCTGGTTCATAGGGACTGGAGCCCTGCAGCCAAGAGAGAAGGAAGCCTGGCTACTGCTCAAACTGGCAGCAGAGCTTGGCATTATCCATGTGCTAGTGGCATTGGATGTGTGCAGAACCCAAGAGTTACAGGGTCAGAAAGGCTTCCATCCAGATGTCAGAAGAAGGCCTGTGAAGGCAGGCAGCGTGAGGCAGTGAAACTGACTGTGGAGCCAAAGATGTAGTGGAGACCCCAGAAGACTGGAGAAGACATGGACATGGTTTGTCTGAGGAAAACCGCAAGGAGGGAGCAAAGCAGGCCCTGGAGAGGAGCCACGAGTTCACAACATGCCACAGGTTGCCGGGGATGCTGGAAGTGGGACTGTGGGATTGAACGTTTGTCCTGCCGGATTCTGATCTTGCTTTGGTCCCATTCCTTGCTCTCTTCCTCTTGTAACTTTTGGAATAGAAATGTCTATCTTGTGCCACTGGATGTTGAAAGGGTTTAGCTTTCTTTTTATTTGTACAGAGGTTTGCAGCTAAGAGTTTGCCTTAAATCTCAGAGGAGACTTTGGACTTGGACTTGTCAGGAATGCTGAAACTATTAGGTCTTTGGCAACTCTTGCAGATGGACTAAATGCCTTTTGTATAAAGGCATATGCCTGAGTCTTTGGAACGTTATCTCTTGTTATCTAGATGTTCCTTCAAAGCTTCACATACTCCTACGTGGGGATCTCTCAGAGGCGGGTGATCTAGAGTGTGTGATGCTTGGTTGGGTTGATGGCACAATGCTAGGATCAGAGGCACTAGGATTAAGGGTGTGAGTGCTACCTGTCCTTGGTGTCCTGGATTAGATATAAGAAACAGAAAGAGCTGTAGTTGTCTCTCGCTTGGTTTGCTACCTTCTGCCTGCCGTGAACTGCTTCTCCTTGGATACCTGTCCGTTTAACCACCCTGCCTTGCAGTCAACTGAATATGGACTGAAACTTCTATAGATTGTCAGCTAAATACACTTTTCCTCATTTAACTTTAGGTGTTGGATATTTCGTCTCAGCAATGGAAGACATAACGAAGACAAACACCATCAAAAGAGCAAAGATTCAAATTATAGCCATTCCAAGGTGATAAGAGGGACTGAAGAATAGAAAGCTTAGTTTTTTTATTTTTTTTGCAGTACTGGGGATCGAATTCAGGCCCTTTTGCATCCAAGATTGGCACAATATCATTTGAGCTAAATCCCCAGCCCAAGTTTAGCTTCTTTTTAAAGAAAAGAGCATAAAATTTTCCAAATCTATAGAAAAATATAAATAGCCAAGTGCATAAAGGTTAAATATATTAATAAGATTCCATTCAAGAAGACTATGCTCAGATATATTATTAATCACATTGTCAAAAAAATGAAAGTCCTAAAAGTGACAAGAAAAAAAAAACCTATGTGCAAGAGTTCCTATTGGCCCAGCAGTGTATTTCCCAGCAGACACCAGACAGACGGGACAGAGCAGGAAAACTCACAGGCAAGAACACGATACTAGTACAGGCATCTTTCAGAAATGAAGGAGGGATAAGAACTTTTGTAGACAAACCACGGCTGAAGGAGTTTATCACTACTAGACATATTTTATGAGAAATGCTAAAGGAATCCATAGGCTTAAAGGAAAAGCCACAAATTAGTAATGTGAAAACAAGGGAAACACTTTAACATATTGGTACAAACAATGAATTTTTAATAGGACCCTCAATACACAGGATAAAAACAAGATTACATCAAACTAAAAAATGTCTGCACAGCAAAAGAAATAATCAGCAGAGTGAAGAAAGGAGAAAACATTTGGCGCCTATTAATTTGGTGGGCAATTAATATCCTGAGTATATAAAGAACAAAAAATTTAAAAGTAATCAAAAATCTTAAGAAAGTAATCCAATTTAAAAATGGGCAAAATGATTTGAACAGTTATTCCTCATAAGAAATCTAAGTAGCTAATAAGTATTTGCAAAAATTTCCATATTATTAGCCATCAGGAAAGTGCAGATCAAAACAAGAAAATATCATCTCATCCCAATTAGAAAGGTATAAATAAATGCATATGTACATATAAACATACATAGCCAGGCATGGTGGTTCATACCTGTAATTCCAGTACTGTGAGAGACTGAAATAAGAGGATTATAAATTCAAGCCATGCCTGGGTACCTTAACAAGGAATATACAGTGTTGTATACATTCTATAGTACACAAGTTTGTACGCAGCAGACAGGAATGCAAATTAGTACACTCTGTTTTTGTTTTTATTTTTTGAGACACAGACTTGCTATGTAGTACAGCCACTATAGAAAACAGCAAGGCAGTACCACGAAACACCAAAAATAGAACCCCCATATGATGTAGCTATTCCGGTCTACGACCATACCACCTTGGATGTCCCCAATCTCGTCTCATCTCGCTCTTCCATGTTTAGATATATATCCAGAGGAAATGAAGCCGGCACACAAGAAACACACATGGTTGCCTGTGTATCAATAGCCAAGATATACAATCAGATTAGATGCCCATCAACAGATGAAGAAAATATGGTACCCATACACAATGGGGTGGTATTTATCCGTAAAGAAAAATGAAAGCCTGTTATTTGGAGTAAAATGAATGGCAATAGAGGACAACATATAAAGCAGAGTAAGTCAGACGCAGAAGGTCAAGTAGTACGTGTTCTTGCATATGTGGAGATGGGAAAAAATGTCATCCTAAAAAGAGAGATTCCCAGTGACGCAGAGGATGCTGAGCAGGGGGAGGGACACGGATGGGAGAAGGGAAGCTGGGTATGATTACTCCACAGTGTATGTATGCATGGATATGTCACACTGAATCCCAGCAACATGTACAGTTAGCATGTTTAAAGAGTCATATGAAAACATAAAATCCACTTGTGAAGTGCACAGTCCAATCCAGAATACTTGAGTACGACAATAACGTGAGATAAATCACGTATCTTTAGAAAGAAGCCTGTATTTTTTAGAAATAATAGCCACAATGATTTGTTAAGGAATATGAAATATTCCTTATATAAGTTACAACATATGAAAACATAAAATGTGTGGGAGAATGGAGTGAAAATACAGTTGTGCACAATCAAAGGTCGAGCTGTTAGCTTAAAATACTAGCTTGCTATAAAAGATATCTTCTGTATGCCTCAGGATAAATAGAAAGCAAAAGGTGGTAGATACATAAAAAAGTAAAAAGGAAAGAATCAAAACATACTACTAGATAAAATCCCCTACTCAGAAGGAAAACAAAAGAGGAAGCAGGGAACAAAGCACTTATAAAACAGCTCTAAACAATTAACAAAGTGACTGTAAGTTTTTGCTTATTAATAATCACAATGCAAATGGATTAAATACCCCATCAAAAGAGAATAGGGGAGGGGGAAATAAAACAGCAGCCAGATCTAGCTATATCCTGTGTACAAGAGATTCTTTTCACATTTAAGGACATACACAGGCTGAAAGAAAAAGGGTCAACAAGTACTCTTTGCAAATGGCAGCCAGGATCCCAGAGAAAACAGAAATGTCAATATTTATATCAAGTAAAACAAATTTTAAATTTAAAAACTGTAAAAAGACAAAAGAGGGCATTAGACACGATAAAGAGGGGTTGCATCACCAAGAGAATATAACAACTATTCATAAATATTCATCCAGCCTGGAGTACTTAGACATATGAAGCAAACTGTAATTGATATAAAAGGAGAGATGGAATATGGTACAATAAATATAGGAGAATTCAATACCCTACCTTCACCTAGGAAGAAATCAGAGAGGCAGAAGTCATCAGACTCAAACTACACTTTAGACTAAAAGTACCTAACAGACCTGTAGAACATTCCATTCACCAGCCACAGGATACATATTCTTTTTTTTTTTTGCTTTTTGGAGACAGGGTCTCGCTTTGTAGTTCAGGCTGGCCCTGAGCTCACTATGGTGCCCAGGCAAGCCGCCACGAACTCAGCAATCCTCCTGTCTCTGCCTCCCGAGTGCTGGGATTACAGGCGTGAGCCACCACGCCCAGCATTATATGTGGTAACCGGGGATCGAACTCAGGTCCTTATGCTTGCGAGGCAGGCACCGGAACCACTGAGCTAACCCTCCGGCCCCAGGATACATATTCTTTTCAAGAGCACATGAAACATTTTCCAGCGTAGATCATTTATTAGGCCACAAAATAAGTCTTCATAGTTTTAAGAAGCTTGAGATCATTTCAAGTTCCTCTGCTACCACCATGGTACAAAAGTAGAAATCCATAGCAGGAGGAATTTTGGAAAATCCACCATCACGTTACCTGACTTCAAAATTTTCTACAGACATAATCAAAATAGTGTGGTATTGGCATAAAACAGGCACACAGACCAAACACAATATAGAGCCAGAAACAAGTCTTTGAATTAATTACTTGTCAACACGAGTGGTAAGACTATATGACGGAGAAACGACAGTCTCTCCAATAAATGGTGTCGGGGAAGTTGGACAGCTGCACGCAGAAGAATTAAACCCTGGTTTCACATCATATAAAAAAGTTAAATCCAGGGCCGGAGATTTAGCTCAGTGATTCCAGCACCTGCCTCGCAAGCACAAGGCCCTAAGTTCCATCCCGGTAACCACATACAATGCTGGGCCTGGTGACTCACGCCCACCAGCCATCAATACCACATACCACAGCGCCGGGCGTGGTGGCTCACGCCTGTCATCCCAGCACTCGGGAGGCAGAGGCAGGAGGATTGCTGAGTTCCAGGCTTGCCTGGGCTCCATAGTGAGCTCAGAGCCAGGCTGAACTACAAAGCGAGACCCTGTCTCAAAAAGAAAAAAAAGTTAAATCCAAATGAGTACAGACTTAAACATAAAACCTGGAGCTGTAAAATACAGGGCAACAGAGGGAAAACTCTAGGACCCGGACTCAGCAATCTTTTTGAACCTAAAAGCACAAAAAACAAAAGCAAAAGCAGACAAGTGAGATTACATCTAACTAAACAGCTCCTGGCCGGCAAAGAGAACAAGGGATCAACCAGCAGGAAGCCTATGGAAGAAAATGTTTGCACTCCATGTCTCTGACAAGTGGCAAGTATTTGAAATGTGTAAGAAACTCAACTCAATTATAAGAGAATAAGTACCCTGATTTTGAAAAACAGGCAAAGAATCTAAATAGAGATTTCTCGTATTGCCAACAGGTATATTTAAAAAAATTACTGAATGTCACTCATCGGTGAAAAGTAACACTACAGTGAGATATCACCTCACACCTTTAGTATAAATTTCATTGAGGATGGATTGAAAAGGGAACCCTGTATGCCAGATATGGTGCAAATCAATATGGGAAATAGCATGGTAGTTTCTCAGAAAATTTAAAAATAAAACTACCATATGAAGAACCAATCGCATTAGTGGATACATACCCCAAAGAAATGAAATCATTGTATCAAAGAGACCTCTGCCCTCACAGGCTCGTTTCAGCTATAGTCACAATAGCCAAGATACAGAATAACCTGAATCAGCAGATGAATGATAAAGAGATGCAGGACACACACACAGGATACACGCACACACATATGCATTGCAGAAAATGAAGTACTACTCAGTATTTTAAAGGAAGGGGATCTTGTTGGAGGATGGGCAGGCAGAGAGGGAAAGAGGAAGAATGATTAAGGTGTGATATACACATATATGCTTCGATTCCCAAAGATGAATGCAATAATTATGTATCACAATACTAATAAAAAGTTTAAAAAATAAAAAAGAAATACTGTCATTTCTAACAACATGGACAGATCCGATAAAGCCAAGGGACATAATGTTAAACTAAAATAAGTCAAAAACAGAGAGACAAATAGAATATGACCTAGAATAGTTGATCCCAGGGGTGAGAGGAAGAGGAAAGGGAAACAGTGAAGAGGCGACGCCGTGTACAGGATCTTAGTGACTTCAGTGGACGTGGACATTATGTACCTTAAGTATGAATTAAGATTAATAATACTCACAGGGATGGTGGGAAGGAGGAAAAGGGAGCTGGAAGAAGAGGGAGGGAGAGGGAGGAGGGTTTAAAAAAGGAAAACAACTCCCCACGATGATTGTAAAGTGCGTAGATGGCAAACATGAACTAACACATGTTAAAAAGTAAAATAGTTGATCTCCTAAATGGAGAACAGAATGGTAATTACCAGGAGCTAGAGTAGGACCGCGAGGTTGGGAGGTACTCAAAGGACATAAAACATAAATTCAAGAAATCCACTCGACTATAAATAACAATGCATGGTGTTCTTGAAATATCACTGGGATTTAGTGTTCTTGCCGTCACTAAATGGTAAGGATGTGATATGTGAGACGGTGCGTTGTTAATCAGCTCAACACCAAGCCCTTCCACAATGTACACATATTTCAAGATGCTTTATACGATACACTTCTTATCAATTTTTTAAAAAGAAAAATGCCAATCTGGGTGTTGTTGTAAATCATCAGTTGGCCCCAGTGCTGCAGATTATCCTGCATGGTCTTGATGGAGCCCTGAGCCCCTCACTCAGGGCAGCAAACACCTATACCCCACTTTTGTCACTCACATATTTACTTTAGCCTAACGGTAGCAGGCTGCAGAACAGTAGCGTGACCGTCTCCGCAGCCGCCTTGCGGGGCCACAGGAAGCATGGGGCACCGAACGGCAAGCTATGTGGATGTGTGTCAACAGGTGAGTTTTACACGTGTTACATTCCAAAGCACATTTTCGTGTATTTATAATGTGTTCTATTAGTTTTTAAATTTCTCTGGCAAAATTAACTCAATACAAACTAGCTCCGTACAATGGCACACGACAGTCTGCTTTTACACCACTGGAAGAGGTTGAAAATGAGCAGTAGGTGATCAGCTGCTGCTGGTGACTTGGATCATGCGAGACGAAGAAGTTGTGACTGCGGTGGAGCAAGACGGGACAGGGAGCGAGGTACAGGATGAGGACGTCCACCATCCTTGTTAGTTTTATTAATCCTAATTGATTCAGATGAAGAGGAAAACAATAATGCAGATAAATACTTCACTAGGCAAAATGCTACAGAAGGGTCATAGATAAATAAATGGTCCAACCTAAGAGCTTGGGCCAGAAAATATTAGGCTCTTGCCAGGGGTGAATTGGATAGAATGCCAACGCTGAGTCAGGGTTGGAAGTTATAACAGATGATAGGCTACAAGATTTTATGATCTACACCAATAAGGAAAAACAGCTAAAACATTCTACATGTACCAACAGTAATGCTAAAAAATCTACTTATCATGGCACCTTGCTCACTGAAAGCCTTCACGGCAGGACTTTATAATTCCGAGTGTCAGGATCTATAGGATTTATGAAGAAATGACAGATGTGGCACTGGGATTTTTAGAATACTGACACGTGAGAGACTGGTTTCTTCAAAACTGTCTATGTTTTGACAACAAAAAGACTCACCAAGAAAGGAAAATATCCAACAGTTTGGCCACTCTTCAGTCCGTTATTGAAAGCTTTGATTCAATCTGTCAAGCAATTTATACACCATTTAAATAGATGACAATGGAACAACTTTTATCATTTTGTGGCTGTAGATTTTGGTACTGTAGGCCAAATAAACCTTCCAAATATATATGCCTGAGTAGAGGTAAAGACATTTTACACCTTGAATTTAGAAATATACCTTTGAGCCCAAGCATTGCCCTTTTTAAAATGTTTTACTTTTATTTTACATTTTATTGGTACATTATATATACACATCACAACTACACTCCACATTGAGAATTTGTACCAGTATATGACACAATTTAATTCTCATTTTTCCCCCTCCTCTACCCTCCCTACCTCCCGCACCCCTATATACACAAGCGTGGGTTTTTTTTTTACCATCAATTTTTTTCTTCCTTTATTCATGTTATAATTAACTCTACGACACTGTGAACGGACTTGTTGCACTTATTTTAAAAAGTGACTGAAATGCCACATCAACAACTAGTTCACTGATGTTACCCACTGGGCTACCCTGGCTACAAGAACACCAGTCGAGCAGCACAGCAACAATTCACAAGCGCAGAGTGGAGCTGCCTCCCCAAATGCTAAGTTCACAGCAGAGAAATGTATAGGACAATCTTTGGATTTCAGAAAGATGTCACACTGGCTCGGTACGTGGCATAGAAAAGCAAAGTAGTGTTGATATTGTCAAGCCTGATAGTGAAGGTGGGTGTGGTGGTGCAGGCCTTCACCCCAGGGAAACGGGGGAGGAGGGGAAGAGAAAAAAATAGAAGGAAAAACCCAGAAACAAATCTTTTGTAAATAAGCACAGAAGGAGGTTGGGGAAGAAAGAAGATCAAGATATATCATGCATAGGTACAAATTCCCCATGATGAATGATCATTACCTATACCTAAAGTCTACCAATCAATTTCTTTTCAATTTGTATGTTTATTGTTACATTATAATACACTCAATATATCGATCACACTCAGTATTGGGAATTTGTGCCAGTATATGAAACAATTTAATTCTCATTTTTTCCCATTCCCCTACTCACCCCACAACTTCTACCAATCACAAGCCTCTATCTATTGCAATTAGATTTTTTTCTTTTTTTAGTTTTTTGAGACAGGGTCTCGCTTTGTAGCCCAGGCAAGCCTCGAACTCACAACAACTCTCCTGCCTCTGCCTCCCAAGAGCTGGGACGACAGGAGTGAGCCACCACGCCCAGCACTGTGCTGTGTGGTACCAGGGATTGAACTCGGGACCTTACGCTTGTCAGGCAGGTGCTGGAACCACGAAGCTAAATCCCTAGTCCAGAAATTCGTATATATCACGTCGCTGAACATTGGTTTATTATGTTGAAATTCAAATTCGTTTAATTTATTTGCATCAATTTAGAAAACGACAGCTGGAGAAGCCCATAGGGGGATTTATTCATGTTTTGCACCCTGATCCACCACCTACTTTAACAATATTATCAAGAAAAAATTACTTTGCCCCTGCCTATATGTTGTTATAAATTATGTGAGAAAGTTCTTTATTACCAAAGAGTTTTGGCACTACTGACTGATACATAATCACTTCAAGAGGTAGGTATTAATTCTGAAAAATAAACCTAGTTGCTTATCAACGTGATAAAAATAGGTCAAAATTTCCTCTTGATAAAATCTCCCATCACTATGGAGACTGAGGCAGGAGGATCCTATTTAAGGGTCCGCCTTTACTATATAGTGATTAAAGGCCAGCCTGGATGACACAGTAAGGCCTTGTCTTAGAAACAAAAATAAAAACCAAAATGACCGATAGTTAATCCTTAACACATAAAGCTAGAAATGGTCACATTAAAAGGCAGAATACTTGCTGCCGATGAGTTATATAGTGACTATGATGTCACTCAAGACACAAATCATTGGGCAGCGGTTGTGTTTTACTTGATCCTAAACTTGTCAGGCATAAATTGTTTCCTAGACTACACAGAAAATAACAAGCAACGAAATATCATGAAGTTTTCTTAGAGAACTGGGACTGTAACTGATACAAGATCAATTAGAACAGAAGAACAATATGTATCCTCCCAAAGAAATCCGCAGAAGAATTCTGTTTCTGACTGGTGAACAGACAGGTGCAACATCACCAGGAAGTCTGGATACACAGGAGGACCAGCCAGGTGTCAAGGAGGTCCTGCCGAAAACACAGGGAAGCAAAGCCTCTGTCCGTGTGAGCGAGACTTGCGCAGGGGATGTGCTGTTGTCACGCGTGAAGACTGCCGTGGGTGTGATAACTGAAGCAAAGGTTACCTCTGTGATAGAGCACTGTTTGTATTTTCATTGTAGTTCACGTAAGAATGTTGTCTTTCAGATTTTGCAAGCAGCAGCTGATGCTGAAAATGCTATTTATCCTAAATGCTCAGTACACATTAAAAATTGAATAATTTTTCTTAAGTATACATTGTATAATGAAACTCATAAAACTAAATAATTCATCAATAGAAACACTTCAAAAAATAAACATAGGTGTTGCGTTCCCTTTGTAATGCTTCTTTTAAAAAATGTACTGTGATCGCCGGGTGTGGTGGCTCATGCCTGTAATCCCAGCACTCCGGAGGCAGAGACAGGAGGATTGCCGAGTTCGAAGCTTGCCTGGGCTACACAGTGAGCTCAGGGCCAGCCTGAACTACAAAGTCTCAAAAAAAAAAAAAAAAATTTACTGTGGTGGGTAGGGATATGGGTAAAAATGAGAATGAACTTGTGTCATATACTGGTACAAATTCCCCAGTGTTGAGTGTGACTGTGAGCTGTACATAAAATGTACCAATAAAGAATTAAATTTAAAAAATGTTTAAAAATTTACTGGGGGAGGCACCTCAGGGGGGGAGGGTCGGGATTCAGACACAGGTGGAGAGGAAGGAGAAATCCCGAGTGTGAACAGTAACAACCGTCTTCGGATCGCCTGACCGGCCCCCGCAGATGCACAAGCAGTTCCAGCTAATACCTGTGCCTCCCTCTGGTCGTTTCTCTGGGGAAACCTTGACTGATACAATGCTGTTGTTATGGCGCCGGGCTCACAGCTGGGGAAGCTTAAGTGGAGAGATTAGTTCGTCCAAGGCACACAGAGTAAGGATTCCAATGTACTATCCTCAGTCCAAATCTTGCGCCTGATCACAACTACTTCTTTAGGCCCTAAATGATTTTCTCACTCTTACCCCAGTGACTTCTTGACAAAAAGAACAGGACTTTATTAGTTCGCCGTTAGGAATAGTAAATACGGGAGGCAGTCAACAGAGAGACAGTTGAAGCAAGAGCCGTAGGATAGAGGGGAGAGAGGAGAAATCAGCCTTTACTTCCCTCTGCTTTGGCCCGGACCTGGCCAACACTGGCCTGGGGAGAAGCCCCAGTCTTAAATTCACAGTTTTGTTGATTCCTGGAACTGAGCTTGTGATTTTAGAAAAAAGACTATGCTTTCAAGTAACTGGGAAACACTCATCACAGAAATATGCTGAGGAAATTCACAGGAACTGAACTTGTCCTCCGTGGAAGAAGTTAACTGTACCAATAAATATAAACAGAAAGCGGAAACAAACAAAAATACTTTCAGATGCCCTTACCATAGTTGCATGAGGTATGCCTGTCCTAAACGTTATGCACAGTAGTTATAACTTTTCTGTAAACTTACAACCCTACAAGTTCGACGCCTTCCTTTTCTGGGAAAACAGCACAGTTTTAGCTTTTGAGGGTTCTGTAGGTGCCTGGAGTTTTAAACCCATGATTTCTTTGAAATTGTTTACCTTGTGTATGACTGTTATAAGCATAAAAAGGAAAAAAATGGCTGGGTGTGGTGGCTCACACCTGTCATCCCAGCACTCAGGAGGCAGAGACAGGAGGATTGCTGAGTTTGAGGCTGGCCTGGGCTACATAGTGAGCTCAGGAAGAGTCTGAACTACAAAGTGAGACCCTGTCTCAAAAAGAAAAAAAAAGGAAAAAAATGCAAACAACTGATTTATCTCATCTCTTTTCAGGAAATTGTCTGCACAAATTCACCTGTCATACTTTTCCACCTTTAGTGTAGGTTTTAAGCCTGTAAGCTTCAAATATTACTTTGTGGTTCCCAACTATGAAGTCAGGGCTTCTCTCCCTTGTGGGAATTAATGCCTGGTGACCTTAATATATTTTGTTTTTTTACTCTGTTCCCTGAGGAGGCAAGAGCATGGGAGTTGCCATTTTCAATCAGCACAACCTGTTCCAACACCTACAGCAGGTTTGGCTGATTTCTGTCCCAAAAAAGAAAATGCATAAAGCGAGAATGCAATTCCCCAAGTCGCTGACCTCAAATACAAGCTCCTTGTGGTTATACCTCATGTTTTTAATTTCATCTCCTTCAAAATGTGTTCTCTTTCTCCCTTTTCTACTTTAAAGTCTACTTTTTAAATTGTGGTTCAAAACAGAAAACTGCAAAAATATAACAAAATGGACCATCTTAATGATTTAAAGTGTATGATTCCTAAGTGCTAAGTATATCCACAGTTTGAAATAGATCTCCAAAACTTTCCATTTTGTAAATGTGAAATAACTCTCCATTCCTTTCCTCCCCATGGTCTGTCAAAGATCACTTTACATTATTTCTATGAACATTTAGAAACCTCTACATGTAATATAGTATTTGTCCCCCCCCTTTTTTTTATTACTGGGGATCAAACTTGGCCCCTTATGCATGCCAGGTAGGCATGGTACCACTTGAGCTAAATCCCTACACCGTTTGCTCTTTTTTTGACTGGCTTATTGTACTTAGTACAATATCCTCAAGCTTCAGCCATGCTGCAGCATGTAACAACTTCATTCTCTTTTAAGGTGGAATACTAACCTATTATCTGTGTTCATCTTGTGCATCCATCTGTCAATAGAGATTAGATTTCTCCCATCTTTTTCCTGTTATGAATATTCTGCGATACAGGAGAGTCCCAACATCAGAGAGACCTTGCTTTTTTTTTTTTCAGACAGGGTCTCGCTTTGTAGTTCAGGCTGGCCCTGAGCTCACTCCAGGCAAGCCTGGAACTCAGCAATCCTCCTGCCTCTGCCTCCCGAGTGCTGGGATGACAGGCGGGAGCCGCCACGCCTGGCGAGACCTCGCTTTTAACCTTTGAACGTAGATGCAGAGGCGGCAACGACTGGCCCGTGGGTAGCCGTTTGTTTTGTGACGAAGTGCCCTCATGGTTTCCACGGTAGCTGTGCCCTTTCACGGCCATAAACAGCACAAGTGCCCCCGTTTCCCCACACCCACGGGGTCTTCCTTGGCAACGTGAAAAGTTACACGTCTTTTCCCACAGCGATGCCTCTTTTTTCACGCAGTCTCACTGAAGGCCCTGCCGAGAAAGGCGTCTCTTCCCTTCATCATCAGATGCGAAACGCCGTGAATCTGTCACCGCTGGTGTTGGACTAGTGATCTTGAATCTTCAATGTAAAATGTTTATATTTCTTAGTTCACCTTTTTTTTTTGCAAAGCACGAAGAGAGCGAAATGAGACAAATCTCACAGAATACAAAGTAATTTTCCATTTACTCAGTTGGAGAGAGAAAGCGATGGCGGAGAGCCGTCCGTCCGGAAAAGCCTCCTTGCGTCTCCACAGCGCGCCCCCTGCGAGCGCAGCCGGCAGCGGCGGCCCGGGCTGGACGGACGCGGCGCCGGGAGAGGCTGCGGGCAGCGGGGGCGGCTCCGCGGGGCTCCCGGCGGTTTCCGGGCTCCCGGCGCGAGGCGCACACGCGGACCGGCCGGGCAGGGCCCAGGGCCGAGCGCGCTCTGCCGCCTGCAGGACCCCACTGGCTTCTTCCACCCTGCACAGCTCTTCCCAGGGGCTCTTCTCCCCACTGGCAGACCCGGCTCCGGATTTTACATTTTCTCCCGGCGCCGGGGTCGGCTGCAGGCGGGGGGGGGAGTGACTCGTGCAGCCAAGACAGAAGCGTCTGGCGGGACCGGGGACTCTCGCCCTGGACGCCTCATAGGAGACCCCCCCCCCCCCGTTTCCTCTTTTCCGTTTCACGGCGCGACACCACGTGAGCAGGTCAGAATCACACGGAGAAACAAAAGGAGCCCATCTGCCTCGTGCCCACAGCCGGCCTAGAACGACCTTGAAAGGGCCCAGCCTGGCGCCTTCTCGCCCCAGAGAGGAGCGCGTGGCCGTGGGAAAGAGCAGGCCGGCCAGCGGGGTCGACCAGGCTAACCAGCAAGGGCTGCCCGAAGGCCCGGCCTGGGGACCTCGCTGGCGCCCGGCGTGAGCGCTCGCACCGCCCGCGGGGAGGAGCCCGCGGCCCCGACTCAGAGTCCCCGACCACGGGAAGGGCCTGGCCTAGCGACCTTCCTCAGAGCCCTGGCCCAGTCCGCCTTTCCACCCTCCCGTTCCCCGCCCATGCTCACAGCTGTTACTGAAGCAAGTTGGAGGAATCATTTGCATATATAAAAATCAACTGCTTTTTAGAGGCAGATTAAAATTTCTGAAGAAACCTACAGAGCTGAGTAACCCCCGTCGTAATCAAAATGTAGAACATGTCTACCACCCCACCGAGGCCCCCCCTTCCCTGGCATCAACTCAAGTCTACTCCCAGCCCCTGGCAAACACTGATCTGTGTTTCTCCCGGAGTTTTCCTTTTTT
This sequence comes from Thryonomys swinderianus, assembly GCA_004025085.1. NCBI lineage: Eukaryota > Metazoa > Chordata > Mammalia > Rodentia > Thryonomyidae > Thryonomys > Thryonomys swinderianus. The sequence continues at coordinate 25,121 of PVIC010001117.1, forward strand.
AGGATTGCCTTTAAATAGTACGTAACGTTCTCTGTCTGGCTTCTTTTAGTTAACATAATGATTTCACAATCCATTCATGCTGCTGCCTCTGTATTTCTTTTTTCATATTATTCCTAAGTGGCATTCTGTGGCACAGAAATTCCACAACATATTTAACTTTTTACCATTTATGAACATTTGAGTTCTTTCCACTTTGGCGACTCTGTCACTACGGTTGCTGTGCGGTGCACTTGGGGACTCTATTTAGCTACTTTTGTTAGGTAACACCTAGGAGAGGGACCTCAGAGTCGTAGGGCAAGTGTGACATTTATAAAAACTACTTGGTTTCTCAGATGGTTGTGCCATTTTAAATGACCACAAGCAAAGTAAGAGTTCTGGTTGTGCCACATCTTTGTCAGCATCTGCTATTGTCTGTTTAAGAAATCTTACCCATGCCAGCGAGGTCTATAAGAGTATCTCACTTGTTTAAATTTGCACATCCTTCTTGATTATGAGGTTGAATATATTTCATGCACTTGACATTTCTATATATCAGGAAGTAGTACACCTTTTAATCTTTGGTGCTCTTCACTGAGCTACTAGTTTCAGTGAGTTGTCAGTTTCCATTGGAATCACCGCAAGTTGCCCCTGAAACAGGGTCTCCAAGCCTAGGGAAGCAAGCGGCGAAGTGTGACCCACCGGTCCCCCCAGTCATGTGGACCTCAGCTCAGGGTGGCATCCGTGAGGCTCCATGGCCCCGGGCCCGGGGCCGAGGCTCAGCCGGCCGCCTGAAGCCCCTGTTCTCCAAGCAGGGCTGCCAGGACCTGGGTCCAGGCCGCCCTGATGGCCGCCCGTGCTCCCTGGGTCTTGGCACAGTCAGCCTTGGTGACACGGACAGCTTTAAGTGGCCCTTGCCCTCCTGGCAGACACAGTGGGTGAGTTTACTCTGATGTTCTCGCTTCTAATTTTCAGTGTGCACACTGGCTGCCTGGCCTCTTGTTCCCAGTCCCACAGAACAAGCAACACCCGTGAAACGTCAGTGTTTTCTGGAAACTGATTCCACCCTGACCCTTGTAAATGTTTGATCTCTTCTCTTGCATGGGAAGCTCCTTAGGAGAGAAAGACAGCGTTACTTTATTGTAACCACCACAAGCCGCCTTGCATAAAACCAGGGCTCAGTAGTTGCTTGTATTTTTCCTGGATCTTTTTAAGTGTTTGATCCTTTTTAAATTTTTGAACGGATATATAAAACCACAAACATTGAATGTGTTACAGGGTACCATAGGATGTTTCAGTACATGAACATACTGTACGCTTTGGACGAGCTTATTATCTTAAGTATCTACCATTTCGTTGTGGCAATAATGGTCAAACTCCAGCGTTCAGAGTCTCTACAGTCGCCACCACACAAAAGCACACCGAGACTCCCCGGTTCTACGAGACAGCAACTTGATACCCACGGATCTTCTGTGCGATCGAATTCTGTATGTTTGAAGATCCCCCCCCTGTACGCTGGTGCCCTGGGGAAGTCAGCAGCAGCCCCGGGTGGGGAAGGGGAGAGGGTCAGAGCGTGAGAGGGAGGGAGAGAAGGCTCGCAGGGGAGATAAGGGCATAGGGGGCTAAGGGGGGCCTGCCGCCCGCCCCCGGCCTTCCCGGCGCAGGCCACCGTCTTCTGCCCTCACTTGAGGACTCGCTCCTCTCGGGGACCCAGGAGGCGCTGTTCTCCAGCCGGGTGACCCGGGACCATCACTGCAGTGTCAGTTGGCCGCGAGGACTGACCGCTCCCTGCCTGTGCCGTTCTCCTCCTCGCTGCAGGACCGGTGCCGGGGCAAGCTGGAGATGTGAGCGAGTCAACGCCCGGGGCAGCAGAGCCCTCGGGCGGCGGAGGGGGAGGGGAGGGACCCACAGGCCAGCCTGTCAGCTCCCTTCTGAGGTGAGCTAAGCCTCAAGTGTTTTTCATTGTGTCCCTAGACCCCTAATGCACTTGAGCCCCAACTCACCGGGAAGGTAACGGGCCGGTTCACGGCCCTGGCTGGCTTCCTTCTCCCTCTCAGGTCCTTACTCCTTCCCGGGCTCAGCTCTAAGTAAACTACTCGGACTTCGTTCCTGTCTCAGGATCAACTTCTGAAAGAACCTGAATCCAGACGTTTGCTTTGTCCTTATGGTTGTCTCGGCCCAACTGTGCTGAACACACAGCGAATCCTGAGTGCTGTGCTGAGAAAGCTCTGGTCAGTGCCAAAGAGCCGGAGGCCAGGTCCTGGCGCTCAGTGGTGCTCCGGGCCGCCTGCCACCCAGCGTGCCCCCGAGGGCTCCAGGCCCGGCCTCCCAAAGGAGAACGGAGCACTGTCGTGCCCAAGAGAACTGCCTTTGTCTGGCGTGAGGGTCACACAGAGCAGCTACGGCGAACACATTCCACAAAGTTCTCAGGCACTTGCAGCAAACAGGAAATCAAAGCACATGCTCGCATCCATAATCCTGCTTGCCTAAGTGCAACAGTCAGGAATATTCCACCTAGTTCATCGATGCAAAGCCTCAAGAAGATCAGAAAAGATTTGCGCAACACGAGTCAATACAGTGTCTAATCAAATTTTAATGTATTCCCTTTATGATGTCCAGATCTGGAGATAACACCCCGGGCCCTGCACATGTTAATCAGCTTTGGATCACCGAGGGGCATCCCTAGCCCTCCAGTCTGTTTTTAATACATTAAACTTTTCTTTACTGGCCTGTATCATGGTGAAGCCATAAAGCCTATGACCCAACTCTTACATTATTTGTAGATAGAAAAATACAGCGCTCAGGGAAGAATTACACGTTCTTAAACACAGGCAGGTTCCATCTCGGTGCCAGGATCTTGCCTGAAACAGCGAGCCTGAGTAATGCAGTTTCCGCAGTGCCGTGATGGCCACCTGAACGTGCCAGAGCGCGTCCCGGCTCGAAGGCCGCTCTGCCAATACCGGGCCCAGAGTGTGATGGAGCCGCATGAGGGAGCTGGCCAGACCGGCCTCTTATTCACGTGATCTAATGCCGACGACTAGCAATTAACTACCACTAAGGAGACATCAGGGACGAGACCCCTAACCAGGAACCTGCACCTCTCACAGCCTGGAGCGAGCGTCTCCTCCGGGTCTGTCGTCAGGGTCTAGTCCTGCTCAGCTGTGCCAAGGGCACCTTGTTAGCTTTATTGCGAGACTCCAGACTCATGTAAGAAAAATTCTCAGCTTCTGCAGTTGGTCAATGTTCAGTTTGTTTTTTTTTAATTGAATTCTTTCTTGGTACATTTTCTATACAGCTCACAATCACACACAACCAATGTTCAGTTTTGAATAGAATCCTAACTTAATTGCTAAAAATATTCTGCTTTCTGTCATTGTGACAAGCAGTATCATCCCTCTGGCTTGGGTCGGAGCTGGCCACAGCTGAGCCTTCTGGAAATCATATAGTTCTCAGTTCGAGTCAATCTAATTTATGCCTCTGTGAACGTCTTGCTTTGAGATGACGTTTATTTTTTAAACAATTAAAGGCAGAGCAAACGCAATGGCTCTTTGGAGGAAAGACAGTTCCCAGGATAATGAAAATCAATTGGATAATGTTAATGTGGAAATGACTTTCAGGAATGGTTAGAGTGGTTTATCATAATATCAGTCACAGACCTCAGAGGACATTAAGAAAATGCTACATACACTTTAGAACACAGGGAGTTTTTTTCTCTTCCATATAACTTTAGGTACAGACCTGTCATTTCTTTCAGCTTTGTGTAACAGTGATTTAGGAGCCTCCTTAACGGTGGTGTTTAAGCTTTCTGCTTGTGACGGGGCAGCCACGAACATTTCCCTGGGCTTGTCTGCTGGACCTGACAACAGACCGAAAGGCCAGGCCCAAACCATTTATCATCTTCTATTAAAATCCCGACTGGGATGAGACCTCATGCTATCGTCTGCGTCATCAGTGTGTAACTGGCAAATGGCTATTGTCCATTTAGTTAAATGTACTCAGGCCCCTCTGTCTCACATTTTGAAAAGCACCCCCAAGTCTCTGTCCTTGCACAGTGGATTTTTTTTCTTTTTTTTTTTTTTTTTTTGAGACAGGGTCTCGCTTTGTAGTTCAGGCTGGCCCTGAGCTCACTATGTAGCCCAGGCAAGCTGCCGCGAACTCAGCAATCCTCCTGTCTCTGCCTCCCGAGTGCTGGGATGACAGGCGTGAGCCACCACGCTCGGCACTGTGGTATGTGGTACTGATGGCTGGTGGGTGAGAGTCACCACACCCAGCGTTGTTGTATGTGATTACCAGGATCGAACTCAGGACCTTGCGCTTGCGAGGCAGGCGCTGGAACCACTGAGCTAAATCTCCGGCCCCACAGTGGATTTCTTATACTTGTCTTCAACTCCTTACATCATTCTCTCCTGCACCCCAATTCCGGAACCTTTCTCTGGCAGCCGCCCCGCCCCCAGGCCTCTCCTGGCCAGTCCCTGGGCTCTCTCTCCTGTCCCACTGGGCTCCACCTACTGCCCAAATGCTCCCGGGACCCTACAACCCGCCCATTCTCTCCCAGAATTCCTCACGCCAAATTCTTGCTCCACTGTTTCACTTGGAGCAAATGATACCATTTACTTATCTCCTAGATGGTTTTTTTTCCTTTTTATTAGTGTCTGTGGCACATGATAATTACATTCCTCTTGGAGATATATATTCTTAATCATTTTTACCTCCCCTTCCACCCTCTCATGTTATCTGCTAGTTCACTGCTTATTGTCAGTGACCCTCTCGTCTCACCACAGAGATGCAATCTGTCTCTCATGGTGTCCTGTACACTCAGTGCATTCATGATTCTATGAATAAACAAATTAGGGGGAGGTGGGTATAAAAATGAACGAATTATAAGTATTAGAAGCCTTTCTTTGGTACATGACAATAAAACTTGTAAGTCTTTCTCTGGTCAAATGATCCTAATATAACTTGTAAGCCTTTCTCTGATCAGATGCCTCCGGCTCCACTGATTTTCAGCATTTAAAGGAGAACGGGTCCTTTGTGAGAAGCTATGCAAGTGGTTCAGCTGCAGAATCCGGAACTGCACTGCGGCTGAAGCTGGGGGGAGGGGCTCCCCAGCTCGCACACCCCCCTGGAGGGGCGTAGACTCCAGAGAGTGGCAGAGGGAAAGCCGCAGGACACACAGAGGACGGAGGGAGCAACCGGACCACGGTGCCTTACAGGGTCACAAGCCAAGCGGGAGGGTGGCTGCCGCCGCTGGGGGGCTCGCGACGCGCCTCTCGGTGCTGCGACAGGGCTGGCAAAGGAGGGGGGCGAGGGCATCCTGCGGCGGCCCAGGCGCGGACAGTGGTTAGACACCGGAAGAGGAAAGTCTGCAAAAGGGACGGTACCACTTTGCCACTGAGCCAGTGATGCTGCTGGGGACACGATGGCGCCCCCTGGAGGTGCTCTTGTGCTACAGCACTGACAGTGGCAGCCGCCGCAGGCTGTCCTCTGCCCTGGACCCCATCTGGGCTATTACCCCTTACCCTAGAAGCCTGTATGCCAGGCCTGTGTGGCGATGTGAGTGTCAGAACAGTAGGCACCGCACACTTCAAGCAGCGGCGAAGCTAGGGAGGAGGCAGCATGCGTGGCCCATCTGGGGCCTGTAAAGACCGGCAGCGTCCCTCTACAGGGGAGGGCTGTTCCTGTTTGGAGGAATCAGGGACAGTTTAAGAGAGGACACGGACAGTGGCCCAGGACAGGTAAGTACAGTTGTAGTAGGACACGGAGGTTTGCTCCCGACACAGGCAATCACGGGGCAGACGTGCAGATTTGGACAAAGAAAATGATAGATTTTCTCTGTGGCAAAATACATGGCCGGCACACTGCCAGGGCAGTCAGAGCGAAGGACAGGGGGAAAGTCATGTTCAAACTAGGGGATACCCGAATGCCACTCTCAGGAATGAGTTTTATTTTGGGGGTGATGAAAAGTCACCGCTTTTTGGAGGGCTAGTGCTGGGGTTTGAATCTACGGCTGTGCGCATTTTAGGCAAGTGCTTCCCCACTGAGCCACAGCCTAGCCCCAAACCAGGTGTGTGTGGCCATACAAATGGCTCGGGGTGCGGGTGCTCCTTAGATGTTAAAAAGTGAGGATTAAGAACATTTAGAAGGTGGCTGCCAGTCCCGAGTTCTTAGGCGCCAACTCCCATGAAGCATCTTGGACATCTGAGGAGAAAGGGGTTATTACAAAAGCCGGGAGGCTGCTGAGGCTCTTGGGGCCCTCGGTCATGGTCAGGGCTCTCCGCTCTTCCCTCGGGGGGGTGGCTGTGGGCCACAGAGGTGACAGTTTACGCAGACCCAGGGTCAACAGTCCTGCATCAGACACTTATGCACCCTGAATAATTTCCTGCCTCAGACTGCTCTTGCTAGCTTGCAGATTTTTCTGGTTTTACATTAAGTCAAATGGTTTGGTTTAGAAACACCACCAACAACAAAAACTACCTCTAAAAGGAAACAATAGGCATGCAAGTGAAAAGCAAGCAGAAAGGAGCTATAAATCCTGTCTCCAAAAGCGGTAAGATGAAATAATCACATCCACTTGAGAATCGTGGTCATAAACGCATTATCTAATGTCTGATGAGCTGGTCCTCTTCAAAAAATAAATATAGAGAAGGACAATTTTGTTGCTCTATCTATGCCATCATAAGCCTGACTTCTTCAGAGGTTATAAGGGCACAAGAAAAATGGCTTTAAAAATAATCCTGTCATTTTTCAACTTCCAAATAAAATTGGCTATTTGGCTCAGAAACTACTGCCTGAAAGAATAAATCATTTTTAAGAAACGTTGAACTGCTATTAAATTTTTTCTTCATGTAGTAGACAGTCTCACTTCAAAAATATATACTTTGCAAATTAAAGTACGGCAAAAGCATTTGTCTACCCAAGGTGAGGGGAAAACGTATTTAAAGGAACACGCCATCTGTTTGCCTGGCCTTAACGGTGGCACTTCCCTGTTCCTGCCCATGTACCTACAGGCCGCGAGCTGTACCGGGTGCTGAGCACAGACAGTGTCACAGACGCTCCTCCCCCGCTGCCTGTGGGAAGGGCGTGGGTGGCTCTTGGCTCCTCCGTGATTATATTGTCTCTATTGTCTCACGTGGAGCAGAAGCCGCGGGCCGGTGCTGCTGTGCAGGCAGAAGCTCAGCGCTGGCCCGCGCCTTTTCCCGCCCCCCGCGGGGACTGGCTGTGGCCTCCATTTTCATCTTCTGCAAAAGGACAGAGGACTGAGAAATGGAGGGAGGAGGAAGAGGGGAGGGGACGCAGAAACAGCCGAGATGTGCTATGGACGCGAACCCCCGAGGAATGTGACCTTTACGTACTATAAACATGTACTAATAAGTCAAATTTGGAAAAAAAAAAAAACAAACCAAAAGGCATAGAAGACTTGTTTAGCCTCTTCAGTCTTTTATCTCAGTAACAGGAAAAACTGGCCTTGACAGGTATCTTGTTTTGTAAAATTTCTGCATATTTTGATTCTGGAATATTTTTGGATGCACAGCCGCCAGCCCCGCCAGGCGCCACTTCCACGCTCTCGCTTTCGCCTCAAAGGCGGCTACCAGGGCACCTGGGCCTGTCTCAGCACTTGAGTTCGGCGGCAATGGAATCTCCACACTCGTTCCTGCAGCTCTGCTGACACCTGTTTCTTATAAAGCATCTTTGGAGCGTTTACGCTTCGTTAGAAAGCAATGCTAATAATCTTTTCAACACAGATTGTAGACAGCAGCACACTGTATCTATCAGTCGACAAAGACTCATAGACCCTTTGACAGCTCTGCTCCTCTGCAGTTTCCAGGATCCGTTATTCTGTGTTCCCAGAGTGAGCTATGGAGGTATTTATTAGCGTACACTGAAGGTTCTCTGTTCACATCACCCAGTTTCATGTTGCTTTTTTTTTTTTTTTTTTTTTTGAGACAGGGTCTCGCTTTCTAGTTCAGGCTGGCCCTGAGCTCACTATGATGCCCAGGCAAGCCGCCACGAACTCAGCAATCCTCCTGCCTCTACCTCCCGAGTGCTGGGATGACAGGCGTGAGCCACCACGCGCCGCACTGTGGTATGTGGTATTGATAGCTGGTGGGCGTCTCCAGCATTGTATGTGGTTACCGGGATTGAACTCAGGACCTTGCGCTTGCGGGGCAGGTGCCAGAACCACTGAACTAAATCTCCAGCCTCACGTTGCTTTTAAAAAATGAAGCCCTTGGACCAGAGATTTAGCCACAGATCTACTCAGAGTTGCGTCTTGGAGAAGGCGGGAATATTGACGACCATGTTCAAGGAGGAAGACAGTAGCTCAGGAAGCTGGAGAGGGCTCAGACTGGCCCTTCTGAGGCAGGGCGTTACTGGGGCTGGGCCCAAAGGACTGAAGTTACACAACAAACATGTTTTAGGAAATCATATTTGAGACATTTGCCATTTTGGGCGGTGTCCAGAAACACTTGCACCGACGAAGAAAAAGCGAAGAAGCCATCCCTCTTTTCTTATTCTAGCTACAAAAATGAAGGAAAAATGAGGGAGCAAACTGGCCTTGTGTTATTCCTGGGGCCAGAGTCAGGATCCAAGATTGGAAGATGCGAAGGGGTCGATTTTAGCATTGCAGTAACAGGACACAAGTTGTATCTGGAGGTGCTCACCAGCAGGAGTCTCCCTGCGAGCTTCATAGCACTGATGCTTTTACGGGGAACCCCATGCTTCTGAACTGAAGGGTGAAGCTGGCCCAGACTAAGTTCTAGAAGCTAGCTACAGTTTAGATCATCTTCTACAAACTGAGGACTCCTAGGCCCCACACTGGAGTTTACTGGTTGGATATCCAAGGCGAGGGAGCCCTAAGTCTGTCCTTTTACAAACTCCCCAGATGATTCATCTGTGTAGGAACTAATGGGAATCATAGACCTCTAACATGCCAGGGGTCCAAAGCGAACTCCGGCTCCACGGTCCTACAAATCAGTCACAGTAACGACAGCGTTGTCATGGGGTAGCCCCTTCCCTTTCCCTGCCCCAGACGTGCTTGCTTTGGTCTTAGCTTTGGGATCTCTCCAAGGGGCGGTGATCTGAATTCTTTTTTTTTTTTTTTTTTTTTTTCCCTCTTTTTCTAACCTTTATTTTTTTGAGACAGGGTCTCGCTTTGTAGTTCAGGCTGGCCCTGAGCTCACTATATAGCCCAGGCAAGCCTCGAACTCAGCAATCCTCCTGCCTCTGCCTCCCGAGTGCTGGGATGACAGGCGTGAGCCACCACGCCCGGCACTGTGGTATGCAGTACTGATTGTTGGTGGGCGTGAGTCTCCACGCCCAGCATTGTATGTGGTTACCGGGGATCGAACTCAGGACCTTGCACTTGTGAGGCAGGCGCTGAAACCACTGAGCTAAATCTCCAGCCCGTGATCTCAATTCTTCCTGAGAACAAGACCAAATAAAATGAGTCTTATCCAAACACAGAAATAACCACCTTGGTGCTGAAGGTTATTAAACTTCAACCAGGTTTCTAAGCGCAGATGTGAACATTCCCACCCAGGAATCTCTAGAAACTACGTGGCTCCTAAGTGCTCAGGAGGACCAAGTCCTATGTGCACATCATTCTGTTAACTACACCCCCCTACAGTATCTGCAATTTAGACTGTTTTCTGAAGTCCAGCCCCACATATTTCTGTGATAGCACATATCTGATCTTGCAGCACGGTAGTGGCCCAGGGCATGGGTTTAATTTTCATATACTTCCTCTCCACTTTTTTCTTTGAAATCAGGGAATAAGAAGGTGGCCAGACTTTTATAGTTGTTTTGTTCATTTTCTGTCCAACTTCCTGTTCTGTAATGAGCTGAAAGATCGATTGGCCAGAGGATGTACAGTAGTACTTCAGTCCATGAACTTAAATTCTTTCCATGATTCTGGTTACAGCGTGGTACGAAGACTAGTCGGCAAGAATTAATTCTCCGAGCCAAGGTACTGCTGTATCCCCAATGCCTTGCGTTTTGGTTGAACAATCCGGAAAATCATTGGCCTTGACCAGGAAGAGGAAGGGAGCTGCGTGACCCAGCTGCTCGGTACTCCTCGGTCTCTCAGCAAAGGCTTTGAAGGCAGCACCCGGCCCCCCTGACTGAGCACAAGGTCCTCCCCGCAGCAAAGTGGTGAGTACTCAAAGATTTGCTGTGGACTGTGTTTATTTCAGAGAAAAGTCACTTAGTTTAACCTCAAAAAAACTATTCAGGGCCAGGCATGGTGGCTCACACCTGTCATCCCAGCACTTGGGAGGCAGAGGCAGGAGGATTGCTGGGTTTGAGGCTTGCCTGGGCTCCATAGTGAGCTCAGGGCCAGCCTGAACTATAAATTGAGACCCTGTCTCAAAAAAAAAAAAACCCCAAAACCAAAACTCTTCAGGGCCACTAAACCTGAGGCCACATGAAGCAGGGAAGGAGGCAGAGGGGGTAGGTGGTGTGACTGGTGCAGGGTGAGAAGGGGCCAAAGCACAGGTAGTCCACCTCTCCTCCCTTTGGAACTGCCGAGGGGTCTTCGCTATGCCAGCTTTTGGTTTTTGAATCCAACATGCTACAATTCGCGCCTAAACAAGAGATAATGGAGTGAAATTTTTTCCCAAAGGGTTTCTTTTGCCACCTACCATCCAAGCATGACGGACCAAATCTTCTGAAGTTCCCAACACCCACAGCCTGGCAACGCCTTGTAGAAAAGGGGGGGGGAGGGACCTCTTTACACAATACACCCTTTGAAAAGTATTTTTGGTGTCTTCCTTGAAGTGACATTTGATTTTATTCTTGTTAAAAATCATTTAACAAGTCTGCCAAGTTCGATTCCTATGAACAGTTTTTTAACTCGCTCAGTTCTTTAAGACAGCGAACAGCACCTGAGCTACTCCGCGCAGATCATAGCCACAGTGCAAGTTTACCGAGGAGCTGGTGCGATCCGCTCTCCTAGCTGATGTAAATCCAAGTCTTCATTGAGAACAGGATACGTTAGCTCTAGCGTCTGTCGGATATTGATGCAGCCTCACAACGTAAAAACGGAGTGTATCGTGCCCTGCAGGGAAAGATGCCGAATCCTATCTGTTCAACTTGGGCAGAGTTTTAAACATGCCCTGCCTCCACGACACCGGCGGGGTGCTGGGGACCAACGAGGGACTCCCCGGGGCTGCGCGCAGCTGGGGGCGCCACCCAGACCGCGGCCGGGAGGGGCATCTACGGAACCGGACAGCGGGGACGACGAAGCACAAGAACAAAGAACCGCGCAAGAAAAGCCCCGCCGTGGCGGTGGCCGCCAGTGCGGCAGGCGCTCAGGGCAAGAGTCAGGGGGCCGCGGAGGCAGGGAGGCCGTGGCCGGGGTCCGGGCGGCCGGAGGGTGCTGGAGCCCGTCAGGCCCCCCAGAACCTCCCGGAGACGACAGACCCAACTTCCGATTCCTCCGAGGGCCGAGTGGCACACAGGCCTCCCGTGCACGGCCCCTCGGAGCGTCTGCAGCGTGCCGGGCGCTGCACGCCTCTCCCTGAAGCCTTCATCTACTGATCTCTAAACAAGAACGAAGGATTTAGCACCGACATCTGCTTTGGACGCAAATACACTTCTCAGGAATAACCACGTATGGTCTCGGAGAGCTGGTGGCTGGAACTCTTCCCCCGTTTGAAACAGCTGCCAGACTCATAAACGGGGCTACGTTTTCACATCCACTGCCTGCGCGTGAGTGCGCGGAGCGTTTGCGTCAGAGAAAGTCGGGGCAGGCCCGCTGTCTCCACGCGTTCCCCGGAGGGCCCTCTCGGGACCTCCTGCTCTGCTCGGAATTAATCCTGGGGACCAAACGGCCGATCGGGCCCCACCTCCCATCAACGTGATCTCAACATCCAGCATTTGCTCAGTCTGCTCTAGCCACATTAGATTCTTCTCTGTTCCTGAAAATCTTTCTTTTTACAAAAGAATTTCTTGCCCCAAGTCATCCACTGAAATCCTAACCCCTCAAATTTCACAAATTGGCTCCTGTTATTTCATCTCACAGAAAAAGTGCTGACTGTCCCCGAGAGTGGGTCCCTTCTCTCTCCAAAGCATTTCCTCATATTCACAGGACACGCAGTGCTACAGACTTCAAATTGGTTCAGTTATTCTGTCCACCAGGGGACTGACCACTGTCAGTACCTTACACAGTGCTAGATCACTGCAAACACTCAATACTGTCTGGAGCGGGGCTCAAACTCGCAGCAATCATCCTGCCTCGGCCTTCTGAGTGCTGAGGTTACAGGGAGAACAACCACACCTGGCAGCTATCTATTTTTAAAGTACATATTATTCCTACTTATGTTTCAAGATGAGAAAAGTTAAGTTCAGAGTTGCCTGTGAACACACAGCCACCAGAGCAGGCCCCAATAGGCAGTTTTTGATTCTAAGCCCAGTGGGTACCAAACCCATTGTGGCTACTTATGGTTTACGGCTAGGACACAGCGTTTAAATGAGACAGATGCTGGCTCTCCTTCACGTGTCAGTACAGAGGTACCCGATGCCATTGTCTAGTGAGTAGAAAGGGAAAGGGGGGGAGGGTCCCCGAAGCTACATGAAGTCACGGTTGGGACGTCATGTGCCATTTTCACTGGGCTCGTTAAAAAGTTGGTAAATGTAATGACTAGTTTAATGTGCTTATTAAAACTTGGCAAACTGGGGAAGGAATAAATATGATTCAGAAAGAAAATAAAAGAGCATGTATAAGGGGGGAGGAGGGGGGAGTGGGTAGGGATATGGGTAAAAATGAGAATTAACTTGTGGCATATACTGGTACAAATTTCCCAATGTTATATGTGATTTTGAGATGTATATAAATTGTACCAATAAAGAATTCAATTAAAAAAAAAACTTGGCAAACTATCACAAAAAGGAAGAAAGGGAGACTCGATGTGGTCAGATGAGCAGTCTCTGGCTTCGTGACATCCCGTCAAGTTCATCTGACACGTGGACAAACTGGGGCCTAATGTGCTTCACTGTCCTTCAGCCTCAGTGAAACGGTTTCCACCTCTGAGAAACAGCAGAAGCCACAGCACGACCGCATCGCAGTTTCCCACGTTATCACGTCTGTGTCACAAACACATTTGTGGCTCTTAGATGGCATTCATCTCATTTTCATCCGCTTTGGGTGAACGTCATTCAGCCTCGACTTCTTCCAGAGGCTCCTGCCAAGGAGGGTAGAAAGTAAGCAGAAGCAGATGTCCAGAAGAACGTGAGCCTGTCTGGCCCGCTGATGGCACAGCTTGCCACCTCCGATACATACTAGGCTGCTGGGGACCCAGCCTTCCGGGTCACTGCGCACCGGCACGGCAGGCCCTGGGTCTCGGGTGAAGAGAGCCGGGTGCTCAGGGAAGACTGTGAACAAGGCAGGATCTCTGGCTGAGTAACAGTGGCCTGGCAGGAGGTCTGAGGACCATAAGTTCTAACTGGCTGGGGTAACCCTGTGTACAGCTGTTATCACAATGTACTTATCAGAAGACACCCCCTCCCCGGAAGTACCCCAGTTCGGATGTTAAGCTATACGGTAACCCTAGCAGTTTGGGAGCTAAGCCATCCGCTAACCCTATCAACGAGCCCGTGTTACCATTGGTACTAAGCCTTAACAACTATCGAGGCAGGGAGTAGGAAAGGGTAACTGATCAGGAGACAGGTCTAAACCTTAGTCCCTCAATTTGGCCATCATTGCAACATCCCAGGGAGATACTGCTCATCATTCCTTAGTTCAAATGAACAGGAACTCCCTTCTGCTGGACAAACCCAAAAACATAGTTACAAAGGTTCATTTGCTAATTCATTCCAGACTGCCAAACAATACAAGAATAGCTTGGACGGTGTCTTATGCTGCAGGGTCATTAACAATTAAAATGCCTGGAAACAGACGCATGGACAGTCACAAATTATTCAAACCCTGTAAGATTTTATAAAATTCTATCTGTAAGAGGCATGCAATAAATAACCCAGAATTCATCTATCTCATGTCTATGCCCTTTGGTTTCAATGACATTCTCATTTTTCAAAACAATATTGAGTCAGTGTGCACACTGTTCCTGAAAAGTTCTTCCTGGTGAATCAAAATGTACTCAATTTGTAGCACAACAGTTTCATTCCCCAGGGGTCACCGTGAACACATCTACAAACCTGACCAAAAATACAGGAGAGAGATTTGTAAAGTGACAATCATCTAGAAACTTTGCAACTTGAAATCAGAACCAATTAAAGATTAATAGCTAGCTTCTTGAAGTTAGTATGAAATATTAGACATATTTGTTGCCCAAGGGTAATGGGTAAAAGAAAAAGAAAACTACTTAGGACACAACCACTTAAAATAGGAACCATAGTTTTATGGTAAATGAGGAAAACAAAAAAAAATTCTGACAGGATTCAATGCAATTAAAATCCATGCAGACTTTGGTGTAACTCTCTGACACAACTGTCCTTCGGCATCGATTTGAAATTGTATCACTTGATGCATGAGTTTTATGACACGATCACAAGAAGGATCCCTTGAACGCGTCTCAGGAGTTCATCACGGAATCCTGTGAAGCTGTTTCCTAGTCACATGTTGTCTGATGGAGCCGACCGCAGCCTCCGCACCCTGGCGTCCTGTGGCTGTTTGTGGCCTGACCTCTGCAGCCCCCCACCCAGCAGTTTCTCCACGTGTGATTCTGAGCAGCGTGCCATCAGTCCCACCAGCTTCATGAAGCACTACGCCTTCCACAAGGTTTAGATTTTCACATTTGTCTTAGTTACTTTTCTGTCACTGAGACAGAATACCTAACACTCACAAATTAGAGGAGCAGAGATGTACTTTGCTGGGTGGTTTTAGTCCAGTGTTGGCTGGCTCGAAGTCAGAGACATCACGGCAGAAAGGCTTGGGCTGAGGAAAGGCTGCCTCGTCCTGGCGGTCCAGAACTAGAGAAGGGAGAAGCT
>PVIC010001117.1:40139-98118 GCA_004025085.1 Thryonomys swinderianus
GGTAAAAATGAGAATTAACTTGTGGCATATACTGGTACAAATTTCCCAATGTTATATGTGATTTTGAGATGTATATAAATTGTACCAATAAAGAATTCAATTAAAAAAAAAGTCCAGTGGGGAGGATAGACCCCCGAGATCCAGCACCTCCCACACATGCAAATTTACAGGTACATTTCAGATACAAACCACAGCCATGCCGTGATCAGTTTGCACTGTATAACTGTGGACTGCTGGATATGCCAAACCCCTAACCCTGGAGTCTAAACAACAAAGATATTAATGTAATTGGGAGCAATCAATCCTAGTAAATATTTTAAGGAGAATTATATTATGGCTGTTTGGTCCACTAGATATAATTCTTTGAGCACCCCATGCCTCCCACAAGAGTGGCAAACTCTCAGTTAATGAACTCAGGGGTACTAAAGAGCCCAGTACTTCAGGCCGGAGTCCTAGCTCCACTATCTTAAAATGCACCCTTGAACAGGTCACTTTGCCCTCTCAGACCCCGCAAATGAGATTACTTTTCTAGGATCCAGAAAGTTCTCTGTACGTGTTTTCAAGTAAATCTTCTTAGGGAGAACAGTCGTATGTTTTTGTTTTTGTTTTGTTTTATTTTTTGTTTTTCCTGTGGAGCTAGGAATTGGACTCAGGACCTTGCTTGCCAGGTGAGCATGGTACCACTGAGCTACATCCTCGGCCCTTCCTTGGCTTCCTCAGTCCAAATGTAGAATCTCAAAGTATGTCATGTGTTTTCTAAACTTGCTTCCGGTACTAGCATTCTGATTTGACCCAAGTCACCTTCTCCATTGGGAATGAAAATGGATGATTAGACCAAGAGGAAGAAGCTGTAAACTGTTACTGGTAATCAGTGTTGAATCATCAACAGGTAATTTAACTGCTGTAGCAATCTGTCTCAGAACCCCCTTGAAACTTGTTTTAAGAAAAATCAAAGACTTTTTTCAGTTCATCATTTTGGGGATGCAGAGTGCTGTATAGGAGACTTAATGATGCCGGTGTAATTATGAATCATTAGAGAAACACTGGGCACTCAGCTGAATCTATTTCTACGGATTTGCTCTATCACTCAATGACTAGCCCACATTGTAATTAGTACTACTAAAATTATTGCAAATATTGGAGCTCAGAAAGCAGAAAATGACATGTATTATGGGCAGAGCAAAGAGACTTTCTGACAACAGTAGTAACTTGGCCCAGAATCTCAACATCACTATGGCTTTAACTATATTAAATACTATAATAAATACTAATATCAAACAGCAAATTCTAAAGATTTTAATATGATATTTATACAGTAGCAAATACCAGAAAGAAAGGGAAATTGTTTAAATCAGCTCTACCTTTCTGAAGGCTTTTTAGACTCTCCTTTGGCAGACTTAAAGATCTGAGTCTCATTTAAAAGAAATGAAGAGACTGGAGATATGAAAATCTAGAATGCCATCACTGGACTGGTGCCTGCCTGAATCCAACGACAGTATTCAACAGGGGATGGGGTAACGCCCACAGTTTTAGGAAACAGCTTACATTTTTGTACTCAGCATTCATAGCCGAACAGCCTACTGATCTCTTGGTGTGGTGTTTGAGACGTTTATGGGAAAACCTGAAGTAGGTTATAGAGACTGAGTTAATTTAAATAATCTCAGGGGTCAGAACACAGGAACCGATCATAGTGACCTGCTGAGCTGACTTCTGAGCCACAGAAACTGTTGAAGTCTAACAGGCTTTGAGAGATCAAATTTGTTACACATCTGATCAGACCATACTTCCTAACAGAGAAGACACAGGGGTCAAATTATTGTGTATGGGAAAACAAAGCCTAGTTTACTAATCAAAATGTATAGCAGTACTGAGATTCCAAGCAGGCAAAAGTGACAGTGTGAAATTATTTTTTAATTGCAGAACTGGCATGCTTATTAAAATAATCAAGTTTCAAAAATTACAACAAAGTGAAAGTAGATTAATAGTCTCAGATAAGATTTATTTAAGTCCTCAGGACATGTAACAGTGGACATTTTGTCATTTGCTTTCATATCCTCCTTCTTTTTTTCCCACTGGGATAGTTCTCTTCCTACTAATCATTTCCACGCAAGTCTCCAGGGACAGACCCTGTACTTAAACACATGACCGTGTACTTGTAGCACTGTAATAACAGTGGTCTCTTTTTGGTCACGGTGACTGGAAGAATAATGGATGGACCAAAGTGGACAGCGGGCCTCTGGTCTTTGGGAAAGACTGGAGAGAACTTTTATCTGTCCAAAACCTAAGACTTCCTATAGATGCTGTGCCATCTTGAGAGGAGAGCAAGTAGCTGCCAGAACACTCTCAAGAAGCCCAAGAAGACAGAGCCAAGATTTAAAAGAAACTTAATTCTAGAACCATCATGATGACCCAAGTCCAGCCATGCCTGACACCAGCCAATCCTGAATTTTTCCAGCCATGGGAGCTAATAAATTTGAATTGCTAGCCTGGGCTCCATTTTCTGTCATTCAGAATGAAATGACCCTAATTAAATAAAAGCACTTTGCTTTGAGCTTCTGCTGTGCCTTTTGAAGAATCTGCTTCAGGATGAGTATGTTCAGCAGCCGCTGGCTATCTAATTTCAGGAAGAACTGACCTCGGAGCGAAGAACCACCAGAGTGGTTGTGTCGCGCGACCCTAGTGGTGGGTTCTCATGGAGACAGCTACAGAGGTGTGCTTGGGAGCTGTGGAGCAAGGCACGGACTCCTGTTTGCTGGGGCTCAGTTTTGGGCGATGCAGTTCTGAGAGAGCCATCTTTCAAGACAACTGCAGAAGTTAAATGTGAGATTCCCCATCAGTGAACTAAATCTGGAATTAGCATTAATTAGAATCAAGAAAGATCCTGCCTGATAAAGACGTCATGGCTGATGAGTACTGCATGTTAAGTACCACCTTTCTAACCCACTTCATCAAACTTGATCAATACCCAGCCTGAAATCTGTAACAGTATTTTATTACAAACACGGATTTTAGATCACTGGCTCACTGCTTTATTCATAGGGATAGTTCTGCCTTATGAAATGCTAGAGATGTAATCACTGGCTGTTCAGACTTTGTCAGCAGCATCTAGGCATCTAGGGGGTGAGATCTTCCCTACCATGATACCCGCTGACAGGAAGCTGGTAGTTAAGGGACTGCAGGTTGCTCCAGTAGCTACCTGGCTTCCTCCAGCTCCTCCCACAATACCAAACTCTTCATCCTCACACGTTACATCACGTGCTGGGCAGACAACACGTGCAGGTCGTGAGCCTCACCTGCAGACGATGGCTTTACTCAGCTTGGCTCACTGAACACGAACTGGGAGGAAATAACGTGGTAAGCACATGAAGTTGGATGAGGAAAGCAAAAGGGAAAACAGGTTTTGAATTTTCTCTCATATGGCAGGATTCCACATATCCATTTAATATAGACCGCACAAATGGGACTACATACCTGTTCCCTGCACTACCTGGGCAATGCCCCATGCCAACTCCCCAACCACTGTCCTAAGGCCTAGTACCTGGAGGCAGAGCACAAACACCCTTGGGCTCACCTTGAAAAACTCCAAAGTCCCAAAACCAGGATGTCAGGTACCACGTACACAGCAGCAACCTTATTTCAACAGGGTTCATCAAAGGTTCATGCATACGGACTGCATCTTGTAGTATAGTTGTGTGGGGAGCGGCCTGAGGGTCTCCACTGTTAGGCCTGGATCGCTGGGTGCTGCCCTAAGTTAGGAGATCTGCACTTTAAACAGTGCCGCCCAGCTCCCGGGAAAAGCTGCACCCTCAGCCGGGGTCGCTGCCTGGGCCGCCTTAGCTGCGAAGCTCAGAAGGAAACCTCTGGCCCAAGGTCGCTCTCCGTCTGCTCCTTAATTAAGAATTTGCTATTCTTTCCTTAGTGATTAGGTTGATCAACAAACTCTTTTATGATGCGCTGAGGGTAAAGTTATTCTTGTCTCGTGACTATTTGTCCTAATGATATAATAGACTGAGAATGGCAAAGGAAAGCGGCCTTCAGAAAGTAGAGGAGGAGAAAGTTACATTTTTAGAAAAAAAAAAAAAGAACTAGTTGTAGGCCAGGTGTGAGGGATAAATCACTACTTATTTTGCTTGTGGTTTTCTGTTTCCAGTCTTTAACTGGGACTGTAAATATTTGTTAGCCGCTTCTGATATCACTACTGTCCTTGAAATCCGTGTAAGTATAGCGCTATGAATAAACTTGGGGCCTTTGGGTATTGACTGACTGGTCCTCCCCATCCCATTATTCTGTCTTCTTTCTTTTCTTAATCCGCACCCCTGGACTTCGCGGCCCCGCTCTTTTGTCTGGCTGGCTCCGGCACAATTGCAAGTGAATCATGGGAACGACAGGCACAGTAGATCCAGCTGATGTGACACCGGCCTGATATAGGAACAGCTCGAGTTATTAGGAATGGAAATTCACCTGACTCTTGTTACCTACAGCATGTACCCAGGTAAACATCCAGGCCTCAGCTGCACTGACTCAGTTACAAAGGGCCCTCGGGACTGATCAGGTTCACAAGTCAAGGGTCTCGTGCACAGTGGCTTTCACAAGAAAGACGCTCATTTTTTTATGTAATAAGGCCAGACGATGAGGTACTGGCGAACGAGCTGAGTTCTGTAAAAAGGAAGCAGCCCAGGCATGTCGGAGGCCGTGAGCAGTATCTACTAAAGCTGAAGCAAGATTAAGTAGAATGCAGGTAACTAGGGAAAAACCCCAACCAATCAGCAACAAAGCCGGGATGCAAACCGTGGACTGGCCAAAGACCACGTACGGGTCTGGACGAGCTCCCCACACGGGGAGGGCACGGAGGCTCCCGGGTTAACTGAGGAGCCGTTACCAAGCAACCCTTAACTGTAACCGCCCTTCTCAGGGTTAGGCGTCAGATCCACCCTACTGCTGTGACTTTACTGACCCTGAGGACTCTGCAGTGGCCGCAAACGCTTGGCCTGCCTGCCGGGGTCTGGGGAAGTAAGTGCTCCTGGACATTTACAGTGTGCCTCCCGCAGGCTACTTCAGTCTGCTGGCAGACACACCTTAACGCCTAGGGGTCAACCTGTGAGTGACAAGTGGTCCATCCAACTGGAATTTTTTTTTTCCAGTACTGGAGATCAAACATAGACTCTTCACACGCACCACATCCCAGGCCTGTTTTTAATTTTGAGAAAGGATCTTGCTACATCACTTAAGTTTCCCATGCTAGGCCCGAACTTGTTCTCTTCCTGTGTCAGCCTCCCAGAGCACGGGGATCGTAGGCATGCATTAGCAACACACAGGGCGTGCGCACGTACGTGACTGGGGATGGAACCTACGGCCTCACACGTGCTGGGCAAATGCTCTGCCCATGAGCAACACCCAGCCCCAGGCTCGTTTAGGTTGACAGACGCTCTTGAGTTCTTGTCTGACCTCTGCTGGGAACATGTTTTGGGAGAAATAATCGGAAGGTCAAAATTGATGAGGCCTTCCTGGTGCAGAGGACTCTGGACTCAACTCGCCTTCACCTCTGCTAACAACAAAGACTCTGGTGGTCCCACATGCTGTGATGTTTCAAGGCAGAACTACTCCACTGCCGGTGTCTGCGCTGCCCAGCCGGATCTTCATCTGCATAATGTCTCCAGGACTACTGGAGGTGTCTGCCCTGCCCACGGGGTGCATTACATTCTGTTTGTTACTCCAGAGGTGCTGAATAAAAGGTGTGGTGGGCTGGGGCCTGGGGTCTTTTGCTACCCAGAGCAGCATGGATCAGTCCCAAACTTAGCTTCTCTGAACCTCATTTCTGCCTACTTATTAATTATTATTTCGCCGTGTGCCGCTGACTCACAGGAGACTAGAATCTAATGAAAGGTTCTAGTTACGTTCCCTTCCCCTGGTTCCCACAGACCTCTGTTCACCTTTTCTAACAAAACAGCCACGCACAATCTAATGCATGAACGGCAGGAGAGTTTTGTCACTCACAGGTTCAGCGGAGAAGAGGGGTGTCCATGAGGGCCGACAGCCGGTCCAGAGACAGCGGGGAGCTCCAGCAGCCCAGAGCACCCCGCTTGCTACAGCTGGGCTGAGGATCCAGCTCGTTGGGTCCCGTGGCCCTCCCCCACGCAGTGGATTGGTCAGTTCCGGGAGGACACGGGCCCTGGGAGGAACTTACCGAGCGGATTCCGGTGTGGGCCATTTAGTCATCCCCGGCGGCTGTGGGCTCTGCTGGGTTTGGGCCAGTGAGAGGAGAAACGAGCAGGCTACTTCGCAAACCACTGCACAAAGATTTGGTCTGAACTAGGCCGAAGGAGGCAGGGGAGGCCTGGCTTTCAAATAGTTTATGTCAGGTCCCCAAGTGGATGCTGAGGGAGCCTCTGCGTTAAGCAAATTTCTGACATCTTTCTGTGCTAAGTCTAAGTGGGTCTGGACATAAACTTTAGTTTCTTCCGGAGAGAGACACCACGTGCGCTGGCCCGTGCGCTGGCCCGTGTCCCACGCCGGCGGCGGGAGGGGGGGGGCGTCAAGGGCTCGTCACACAAAGCCATCATTTCAGTTACCAACCCCAGGATTTGGGGGGAACTAGAACAGGGGTCAGGACGGTGTTAGGAGTGATGAATAACTTTAATGAAGGGGAGAGAAGTGTATGGTAAGCATCTTGATGAAAATTTACCTCCCAAATTCCTGTTTGCAAAGTGCTTTGCTTTTCAAGTAGTATCAACTTCGACATACTTTATTTTGTCAATATTCCTAGAAAACCATAATTATAAGGAAGGCTGACTGTGATGTTCTTTTCCAGGCTGCCAATCTAGTTTTACACTATTTAACAAAAAGAATGTGCTGGCAAATAACTTCCACGAATTTGTAACATTACCTGAGTTCTCAATATGGCCAAATGTAGGATGAGAATTAAAAAATAAAATGTAGTTTTAAATTTAAGTCTTTTGAAGTAGTCACATACCTACAAAAAGTTACATTACAGATTGACGTGTAACGTACAACCTAAGTTCCATCATCTTTAAATTTTTAGTACACGTTTCCTACAGAAGAGGATTCTTTTTTTTTCTTTGAGACAGGGTCTCACTTTGAAATTCAAGCTGGCCCTGAGCTCACTCTGTAGCCCAGGCAAGCCTCGAACTCAGCAATCCTCCTGCCTCTGCCTCCCGAGTGCTGGGATGACAGGTGTGAGCCACCAAACCTGGCATTCGTGGTATGTGGTACTGATTGCTGGTGGGCGTGAGTCACCACGCCCAGCCTTGTATGTGGTTAACAGGGATCAAACCAGGGGGCTTGCACGTGCTAGGCAGGTGCTGGAACCACTGAGCTAAATCTCAGGCCCAAGAAGAGGATTCTCTTATAAAACCAGAATTCTACCATCAAAATCAGGAAATTAACTCTAAGGTATTGCTTTTAATTTTTATCTCTTAATTAGCCAATTGCCCCCAACAATGTCATTTCTGACCAAAGGCTCCCGTTCTGAATCATGCATTGCATTTGTGCTGTTTCTTAGGTTTTTAGTGTGGAGTTTTTTCCTTAGGTTTTCTTTGACTTTCTTGACCTTGAATCCTTGAAGGTCACAGACCAGTTTAGTTCCTTGCATTCAAGATTTTTGTATTTTTAATGTTTTCTCACAGTCAAACTGAGGTTATATACCTTCAGCAGGAACATCATGAAGTTCTCCTAAATGGTTCCTATCAGGTGCCCAGGATTTCAATTGGTATCATTACTGATACCGATTTGCTTTGAGCACCTGTCAGGATGTGTCCACCTGATGCTTCCATGGCAAGGCTTCTCTTTGTAGTTTTGCAATTCGTGTGTGGTGGTGAAGAAATCCTTTGAAATTATGTAAATAACCCACTTATCAAACTGTCTTTATTGATTTTTAAACTATGAATGGATTTTTACTTTCCTATTTATTCAGAGGGTTATAAGCTTTCATTAAGTTGAGCATATGGTACACTTTAGGAATATATTATAATCACACTCCTCATTGAGAATTTGTACCTGTACATATCCTGATTCTTAGTTTTCCCATTCCCCTGCCCTCCCTTCAAGCCCCCATATACATAAGCTGTTTCCTTTTTGCCATCAGTTTTTCCTTCCCGTCTTTGCTATTCCATGCCTCCACCCAGTTCCCCTTTCTTTGAACATTTTCTTCCTATTTCATAATACCTACCACTATATTCTGGGCCTCATTTACTCTTTCCGTTTCTTACACTAAAGAAATGGTATAGTATTTATACATCTGTGTCCTATTAATTTCACTTACAAGTATGTGAGATGTATCCATTTAGCTATAGATGTCTCTAATTTATTCTTTATGGCTGAGTACTACTCCATTTTATTAAAAAACTACATCTTTTTCCAGTCTCCAGTTGGTGGGCATTTGGGTTGTTTCCAAGATTTTGCTATCACAAACTGTGCTGCTATAAACATGGGGGCACATATGTCACTGGGTATCATTATTTTGATCCATTAACTTTCCCCAACTTGGCTGGTGTGTACCCCTTCCAGCTGACTTCTGAGTCATTATGACACAGCTCCACAATTCTTTGGTCACTTGCTTTTCTGGATCAAGAGGTTTTAGCCTCATTTTTACTTTGCTCAGTTCCAGAATCAACCATTTTTCAGTGAGCTCTGGTTCCATTTAGTGGAAGATGGCTTCAAGAGACCATAATCTGGGTGTTAGGGTTCTCAATATCACAGGTGGTATGTGTATGCATACATATTTGCATCTATTTTGCATAACTAGGCATATTAAAAACTATGAATTCACATCAATTCTAGTATTTGGACATACAGGTCATTTTAGTTTTTTCCTTCTCTGCATTTATACTTTCCTGTACTGTTTCTGAAAAACTTCTGCTCTCTGCTCCGTATCATTTAGAAAAAAATTCACATATATTTGTGTGTGTGTGTGTATATATATATATATATACACACATATATACATGTATATATATATATATATATATACATATATATGTATTCCAGTCCCCTACATGCACTCAACATCCCAGCTCTGCCCCTACCAAGACTCCCCAGTACTCACTTGACATGGGCTCTAGATGGACTATGTCTTGAATGGATGCTGTATTAGGCTCTCACTGGCAGAACAGAATCCATATAAAACATATTTTGGAGTCCCCCAGTTTGGTGATCTTGTCCTCTCTTCTATTGCTCTGCTGAGGGCAATGGATTAAGGGATTCCGCGTGTCTTCAATGGAGTGGGTCACAGCCCAGTAAAAGCACTTTCTGTCCTCAGTGGGTGAAGAGGCCAACCGGCCTGAGAAACACCTACTGCTGGCTTAGTCTCAGCACAGCAGGGGATAGATTAGCTTGGGTCATCGACGCCTGCTGCCCCCACAGCGAGCGATGCACACATCCTTCCGATGGGCTGCAGACCTCCTGGGCCTTGAAGCTGGCCTCCCTGACTGGCTGAGAAACTTCACTCTCAAAGATACTTCTCTTCTGCTACATACAAGATAATCTCCTGGGAGGCTTCATCATTTATTTTCAAAGCTTTGAAGATGATCTAGCCCTTGTGTTTAGTGCACTATTTAAATAGGACCCCTACTGTGTAGGAGAGCAGATTTAAATATTACTCATGCATTCTTTGAGAATCCGGACAATTGTTTTATCTTTGGCAAAAATTTCAAAGTGATTATCAAGGAAAACATGAGTTCTGTAAAATAGCTCAATATGTTTATTTATAAGCCTAGGAGATAACAGAAATTTGCCTGTGTTGGGAGTTGTATTGCAGAGCCTTGGACCTCCTGCGGAGGGCCCTGGGACAGGGACTGGATCCCCATCTGTGCACCTGGGCGATCTTCCTTAGGCAGGTCCACTGATTGAGGACCCACCCCACACCTCTAGACTTGGTTTAGAAAACACATTTGCATGTCTTTATGCTTCTAGAAATGGTGAGGACACCATGACTCTTAGAGCTCTTACCAAAAGAAGCACATCGATTAAATGAAATCTTGAATAAAATATTTGTTCTTTATTGTCATACAGAGAGGAAAAGGGAGGTGTCAATACTGTCAATATTCACAATACCACAGCTTCTCAAAAACTGTACTGGAACACGGGCCTTGGCTCTGCAGTTCTAATTGTTTAACGCTGGTTATGCCTTTACTCCTGACGCTGTCACCCGTGAAGACCAACTTCTATCAACTCTGCCAAAGGGGGTTGCCGGGCTTCTTGATGATGGCTACATATACCAGTTTTACCCAGAGTGTGCACGAAAATGCAACAGTAATTCATTTGCTAGACTTGTCAAAACAGTTTGAATTTTATAAGATAAACAGAGCAGCCTATCGCAATCAGACCCTCTTAACTCTCTAGACTACAGTCACTGCAAGCTTAGGAAGTAATCTTTCCTTATGGGCTGCACCCCCTTCCACACACCGCTTTTTTTTTTTTTTCTTCAGTACTGGGGATCGAACTCAGGCCTTGTGCTTGCAAGGTAGGCGCGGTGCCACTTGAGCTAGATCGCAGCCCAAGACCAACTGCTTTTGCGTGAGTACTGCTGACCGCTGATCTGGTTTAGCTTTACGATCAACCTGTGAGGGCATCAGTCCCCACGACTGGAGACGAAGTCAGTCACAGGCAGGCCCTGTGTAGCAGCCTGCCAGCTCACGGGGCAGTGGCACAGCTTACGTGCTGTGCGTGTACTGACTCCTTCACAGTAAGCCTACCAGATACACACTGTCGGTTCCACAGAGGCGGCAGCGGGCATGTGGGGGTGAAGCTTTCAACGCTTCAGAGTTAGAGCATGGCAGGACTGGGGTTTAAATAACGCCCATCTGGCCAGCGAGGGGCAGGACTGAAGGAAAGTAGAGGAGGAGGGAGGAAAGGAGACTAGTGCCTGTTACCTCTGGAGTAACTGACAGGACCGAGTTCAGCTCCTTCCTTATAACCTCAGGTGTGTAAACACCGCCTTTCTCCAGAGCCGGGGAAGCCTGAACAGAAAGCTCTCAATGGCATTTCCGCTGGGAAAGAGAAAGTATGCTCCTCGGCGCGCCAAAGCTCGTCTTCAGCGCAGTAGAGATCAACTCTGCCGGAACAGGTCGCCAGAGAACTGCTACTTCACTTACAAGACGAGTCGCTGCCTCCGTTTCTTCTTACCCCCCACCCCGGCTTTCCACCTCAGGACCTGGAGCAGCCACCGCTCCTGCAGGGACCGTGAGTCGGCGTCCCCATCCTCGGGGGCTCGCTTCCCTTTCCAGCTGACCCGAGCTCTGAGCAGCGTCCTGTTGCCCACCCCAAACTGCCCCACGAGAAACGGACCCGAAATGGAGTCAGGGCAACAGGAAGGCACTAACGCAAGGCGTGGTCACCTGAACCATGTTCCCACCCTGCCGCGGGGAGGGTCGTCCCGACGGAGACCACGGACCCGCAGGGCAGGCTTCCGTCTCTCGTCCAGCCTTCGCTGCTGCCGACACAGCAGACACCGAGGCAGCGCAACTTCGGGCTGGCGCAGATTTGTCTACAGCCCGAAGACCTGAATCCAAGGCGGTTCCAGCGTTGTTATTTAATGTGCCATCCTGCGTGCGCCACTGTCTCCAGGCCGGGAGCAGCTTGCTCAGGTAACGCGCTCCCCGCTTCCCCGGGACCTGCGCTGCAGCGACGGGCCCGGGGCCCACAAGCCAGACTGGCTGCCTCGTGCGGAGACCGTGGGGGAGCGAGGTCTGCGGGGGGCTTTAGCCCAGAAGCCCCGGGACTCCCAACAGGCTGCCGGATGTAATTCCGCTCTTGTTAGTGCCGGCCAGACGCAGCGCGGGGCCTACGGCCGCACAGGGGAGCCGGGAGCCGGAAGGCAGACTCCGCTTGAGCGGATCGAGCGCAGCCGCTGCGTGGGCCGAGCCTCTGCCCGGCCGGCCCACTCAACACCCAGAACCCTCTCCTCGGCCCCTCCGGGCACTCCCGGTGGTGCGCGCTGGGAAATGACCCACGTGGATGTGTCCTTTCGGTCTAACGTTCCGGTCCTTCTCCCACTGAGACAATGTTTACAGGGCGACTGGGGTTACAGGTTAGTCTACAAAAAACAACAGTAACACAGCTGAATCTGCTTCTTTTGTACTTACAAAGAAGAGTCATTTATTCATGCAGAGGGCAACGTAACAAAGCAGTTAAACAGTACTGGTTGAAATCTTGGCTTCCTGACTTACTAGACATGTGGTCCTTGGCAACTACTATCTTATGGTGCCTTTCAGAGATTATAACCGTAACTGTATCAAAAGCTTTGTTAGGATTAACTATACTAGTGCATATAAAACTGTTCCAAAAAATCCTTGGCATATAGAAAGCACTGAGTGTTGGTTTATTTACTGTCGCGGTCTTATTTTGTGTGTGCACCTTTTCTGTTCTCTATTACCGAAGCGTTTACTTACCCACATCAGAGCTCCTCTGCCCTCTCTCCAGGAGTCCCATGTATGGGACAGGACAAGGACAACCACATTTGGCGTGGGGGGCAGAAGGGAAGAAAAGGTAAGGTAGTCGAGGAAAGAAAAGAGCGAGGACTCCTTTATCCTAGTGTCCCTCCTGTGACAAGGCTCGGCTCCTTCTATCCGCAGTGGCCTCTTCTTCAATCTGCTCCTGAGCATTTTCTTCACTCATAAGGACAATCAGTGGTCAGCCAGTGAGCAGATGGGCCTGGAGTCAGGCGCCCGCGCCAGGCGTGGCTGAGACCTGGGTGCTTTTGTGACCTTCACTGTCTCATTCCATTAACAAGATTTTCACATGTTGGGAAATAATTCTTTGTAGCTTTGTGCTTCTAAATGTCTTGGGAGCAAGAAGCATGGATACCACTATTCTGTACAATGTTTTGTTTTGTTTTGTTTTTTGAGACAGCATCTCACTTTGTAGTTCAGGCCGGCCCTGAGCTCACTATGTAGCCCAGGCTAGCCTTGAACTCAGCAGTCCTCCTGCCTCTGCCTCCCGAGTGCTGGGGTGACAGGCGTGAGCCACCACGCCCCGCACTGTGGTATGTGGTATTGATTGCTGGTGGGCGTGAGTCACCACGCCCAGCATTGTATGTAGTTACTGGGGATCAAACTCAGGACCTTGTGCTTGCGAGGCAGGCGCAGGAACCACTGAGCCAAATCTCAGGCCCCATCAAGTCTTTTGATTAAAATGGAAAAATATGTGCTTGGAACTACACACATTTCCATAGACAATGTACTTTAAATCATCTCTCACTCATAATACTGTACTCATTTACAGTGTAAATGCTAAAAAGTAGTGTTTAGGGAATGATGAAGAAAAGCGTTATGTGTTCAGTACAGATATATCTTTAATAAAATGACTTAAATTAGGTTTTTTCCAAGATGAGTTACTATATTAAATGTAGACAGATGTATTTTTTTTTCTTTTTTGTTTTTGAGACAGGTTTTGCAGCCCAGGTTAGCCTTGTACTTATGGTGACCCTCCTGCCTCTGTCTCTGCCTCCTGAATGCTGGGATTATAGGTGTGAGCCACCATGCCTGGCTGACAGATGTATTTTTTAAAGAATAGTTTGATCTGCATTTGTTTGAACCTGCAAATGCAGAACCCATAGAAATATGGATACAGAGGCCAAGCTGTAACATGGGAAGGAAAAACAAAATATTCTCCAGAATTTGGAACAGACACTAATCCTTCCCATTACTAAGAAAAAAAATCCAACTGCATCATAAAACAACTCAAGTACCACCAACCAAACGGGCTTCTTCTATCCAGGATGGTGGCACGAGGTGGTCTTACAAACCAGGGTGCTCTGGTCATAAATAAGTTGGGACAATACAATTAATCCCGCAGATTTATCATGAAGATCAGTGTATAGTCTTACACAAAGCCTACTATCTAATAAGATCATACACAGGAATTGTTACTATGTAAAAATGTACTTTAAAAAAGAATTTACAAAACAAATCATAGTGGCAGTCAGAATTTCTCTGACCACGAGTGGCTGATAAAGACATCCAGACCATCAATTTTCACCCTCCACACTATACCGACTCTAAACTGACGATCTAAGATGGAACAAACTGCCACACTCTTAGCTCGTATGGCTTAACTCAAGAACGTTCCCCCAAATACTCACGAGGCACGGCTTTTGGAAGGTGAGTAGATCACGGGCCCACTATCCTCACCAAAGGCTGAATCCTGATGCATTCATTGCTGAACGTGCCGTCAGCGCTGGGGCGGGTTGGATGAGACGGGTGTGATCTGGAAGGGCTCGTCTCTTCCTCTGGCTCCTCTCCCTCCGCTTCCCGGCCACCAGGAAGTAAGTGGCTTTCGTTCCCTGCAGGCTCTTCCATCACGCCACTTCCGCCTGGGAGCTGGCCCACTGCCCAAGGACTAAGACCCTCAAACCGTGAGCTACAATAACCTCCTTGCCTTTACGCTGCGGGTGTTGGATAGGTGTCTCAGTGAAGAAGAAACTAAGACACTTTGTTAGCCAGGTCTATAGCTTTCCAGCAAAATTAATACTATAACAAATCAAGTTTATTCTAATTTAATCAAGTTTCCCTGTCAAAAATCAACTCTGAGGTGATTAAGATGCATTTATATTTGAAATGTGTCTATCAGTGTCCTAAAGGCAGTGATTTTATCTATGAACACATAATCCAAAGTTATTATTTAGATTCATCACTTCAGAGAGTGAAAACAGAAGCAAAGCAATTATGACTTGGCAGGGACATATTTCAAGTAGTTTTTGAGAGACGAAAAGGTAGATTCCAAAGATTTTTTAAAATGAGCTCGACACTGTTGACTTAAAAATTCTGGGCAGATTATTAAATAGATGGCATGGTGAACATCTTAAAAAGGGCGGTAGGATAGTTTTACCTAGAGTGAATCCTTTCTAGCTAATTTCATTTCCTTTCTTACCTTAATACATCAGCCAATTATAATTATGCTCCTATACTAAGGACATTCGTGAGTTAAGTTTGATAGAGATGAATATTATCCTCAATCAAATTAAGCAATTATGTCAGTAATTTTAGGAGTGGACACTGACTTTCTAGCAATGCAGTGAGGCACTTCCGCGAGAGACAGCCCTGTGATATTCCTGCCTGCAAATAATGTTAGTGATGACACAACATACGCAGACCACAATGGCCGCAGAAGAATCCATTTCAAGCGGTAATATCGCCTTTGGGCCCTTTTCTTGTTAGATTGCAGGAAAACTGTGTTCAGTGCTGAGCAACATTAGTTTAAGAGGAGCTGAAAGAGCCAATCCCAGGCTGGTCTGGAATAGATAATCATATAAAAGTTTAAAGTCTAAGAAGATACAAAGTGATGGCCACCTAGAAAAGACGACTTTCTGACCTAGTTTCACACGTGCAGTTTATAGAGAAATTCGACATTCTTCTAACAGTACAAACCCTCCCATGGCTCTGTCATGGTTTACATCCAGGTGTCCTGCGCAAAGCCTCATGCACTCAGACACGGGGCTTTGGGGACTGACTAGTCCACCAGAGAGTTTCTAGCTAACTGTGTTTGGGGCAGTGGGCACTGGGCAAGGCCCAGAGGGCGCTGCTTCCCGACTGCTGTGCCACTCTGCCTTGGGGCAGCTGACTACGCACAGAACCCTCTGCAAACTGTGAGCCGGAGTAAATCTTTCCTCCTCAAGTTGTGGGTGTCACGTGTTGTGTAGCAGCAGTGAGAGAGTAACTGAGACAGGCTCCGTGCAGCAGTGGCTAGATAAAAATGATGGCACTGTAAAATGATGCTGGCACTATGACAGAGGGTTGTATTGCTGTTTTTAGCTCTGAGACTATTTTTCTAGCACGTTGACCTTCTTCCAGTTGGGGGAACTGCAATTTTACACCTTCTAAAATTTCTAAGCAAATCAATTATACTCTTTTTATCATCCAAATGACCCTTTTGAAATGACCCAAGTCTTTGAACTATTTGTAAATCACAAGGAATTTTTCTAAACAGATTTAATAACAGTTTGTTATCACTTTATTTGGAAAAAGCCACTGAAGTGAGGCAAGTCTCTTTCTGAATTTTTGAGTTTCTGCAGTCCTGAACGTGGGAACCACGCTGTGCTGAAATCTGCAGGACTGTTAAGTGCGTATGAGGCCGGAAGGCCGTCTACTGCCGCAGAGGCCCGAGGCAGAAGTCCCTGAGCTCCTTCCTTAGGGGTCTCTCTAGGGCTCTCCTCCATCAGAGTTCAAGACCTAAGAAGTCATGTGTCAGCGACCTTCTCTTTATTCTTTGCTATTAACTCTAAATCGTTCAGGGTTATGTGGCAGAAGTGATACGATTACACAATCAAATATTAGAAATGACCACTGAGTATATCTTGTTTATTGTTTATGATTTACACTTTAAATGATGGGCTGGCATTGTAGAACAATAAACCAATCATTACATTTAGACCTGGGCTTTTGAAAAACTTGCATTTCACTTTAACAGTTTATATATATTTAACAGCTTATATATAAGTCTAAATCACAAATAAGAGTTAGATAGCTTAAAGATAAACAAAAAATACAAAAGAGAACACGTGAATCTAACTTTAAATATCAGCATTAATATTATAAGAAATAAGAAAATGTTCAAAAATAAAATTATTAGGTCAACATAAAATAGAGAAATAAGATAAATGATACTTTATTAATATTCATACTTATTTCTAATTTACCTTCATATATAACTTTTTTTCCAAAAGGCTTCAAGGAAACATCAAATATTTTGGGGTCTGAACTTGTCAGCCTCAGCTCATACTGGCTTGGTACTACAAAAATCCTTAAACTTCAATTTTCTTTTCTTTTTTAAAAAATTTAAACCAACTATTTTTCATCTGTTCTCCTGCATAGCAGCTGTTTGTAGACAGTAGAGAGTCAACAATATAGGACAGTAACAGTTTGAGAGCGAGCAGTACAACAGCTATCTGAAGTTCAGCTCCCTTGCTGGTTGAGTTTGGAACCAAAACCTCGTAACAACTGGCAGATAACTGTTAAATCCAAACAGGCAAAAAACAAACAAACAAAAACGACCCCCAATAAAACAAACGTACGTTCTTTGGGACAGCTGCTATCTAGGAGAAGAACACCGAGGTCCCTTAATACTGTCTAAATATAATGTGTGGCTTATTACAAAGAAATCTATAGCAGTGTAAATTTAACCAGGAAGTGTCACAACCGATCAACGCTACTTGAAAGGAAGGAAACAAAAAAAAAATCACACTAGCCACAAATTTCCACAATATACACATGAGATTAACTTTAATCTGACTCCTTGACACTAACTGATCATCAGTGGAATATGATATGGAAAGATCACATAGTAGAAAACAGGCAGAGATTAGTTTATACAACAGTGACTATATACATCCCAAGGGAAACATGCTAGCTAATGCAACATTAAGGCCTGAATGTAAGCATTTCCGAAGTCACAGAAGCCCCAAAGAACCCCTAAATTACAAATTACCACATTACATGCATGCAGTGTTCACTTCTGTTTTACCCATAAAAGGATACACAGTATTTTGCTGTAAATACCAGACACATTTACAATATATGCAAAAATTAGAATGCAAGTGTTATGTTCCTTATACTGAAGCCTCAAATGTGTTATTAGTGAAAATTTACTTATTTTTAAGAATGGAGAAAAGAGACAAAATACAAATACTCAGAAAAACTACCCAAATAAAATGAAATCCTCCATTTGGAAAGATATGGGAATACTCTTCAAACTAAATCTGTCGCGCGGACTGCTGGGATGGATGTGCACTCGCTGCGTGCTTCAGTACTTCACTCGCCCCGACGCCACACCCTAACAGCCACTGCGCAGCACTGCCCATTAGCACCTCACACCCGGAGGGAGCTATGCTGCCCGCACTGTACAAACTCGCCTACTATGTGTGATCACCGAACAGAAGAAGCTGTGCAACTCTGGCTTGGGGTTAGATGATTCAAGATGACCCTGTGCAAAATTTCATACCTCCCTGAAATACTTCCCAACCAAGTCACCTGAAACTAACTACATCCAGTACTTAGTAAGCAAACATGCCAGGAGTGTTCTGGTCCTTCAAGTACAGTTTAACCACGTACAAACAGGCCGGCTGAGATCAGCCTGCCTCCTAAGGCCACCCGATCCCTCTCACTGTGTCACGAACTGAGCACACCAAATCCCTCACACGCTTTGTGAATCTTTACAGTATGCGCTCCCACTGTTACTAAATAATCTACAAGCTATTTCAGGGAGGGTTAGAGCTGATCTTAAACTTTGTGATATTCTTACCAAAATTTTAGCTTTTGGCACTGAAAAGTCTCAGCGGCAAACAAAGATGAAAAGTAGACACATTTCTAAAAACCTTCTCGGTATCATGAACCAAGGTTTCAGTACAGCAAAAAAAAAAAAAAAAAAAAAAAAAAAAAAAAAAAAAAAAAAAAAAAAAAAAAAAAAGGCCCAGTGAAAAAGCATGCTTTACGATTTGTTCCCAACGAAACCAAGTATTCCTGCTGGTGCGATCACAGTCTTCACGTCTGATGAGTCGAACTATAATTATAATCTCCTAGTGGCAGTTCTTTGGACAAAACTAGTACCACGTGCCACGCAGATGCCTAGCTCTTTAGGAGAGGAGGAACTGAGAAGCTTGGCCCTACAATTACTATCAACATATTCAACTAAAGAAAATGATGCATTGCTTTAGCACTCAGCTTGAAAACATTTAGTACTTTCTGCAAACCTAAACGCGTTTAGAAAGCTAGTACTCTCTAAACTATGGCATAGACTCTATATAGCATTTTAAATATATTTATATATAATTATTTGCACGTCAGATTTAGAAGAAATTTGAAACTTTACTTTGATAGAATGACCTCGCTCCCAGTGTGAGGTTTAGGGGGCCGCCGCGGGGCTGTCGTGTGAAGGCGGGGCCTCGCGGCCAGGCTCGGAGGCGGCGGCGGCAGACGACTCGATGACTGTAGGTGGGAAGTGACGGCGGCACACGGGGCACGTTCCCGACTGCGGGGGAAACACGTTAGTAGCCACTGGGGACACACTGACCGCCACACGCGTATCTCGACTGTCCCAATAACAAATCAACTATCTTAAAAATAAAAGCCAGACAAATGTCAAACTACACAAAGCAGACAATTTTAACATTATTTACTCTTGTGATTTCTTTGAGGGTAAACAATGTCTCATAACCCTGTTTCTAATTTTAAGATAATTCACTGGAGGGCTGAAGTGTAGTTCAGTCTTTGCCTAATACATCCCAGGTCCTGGAGAAGATGCCCAGTATGTCCAAAAAACATAAGTGAACAAAAAATAAAAATAAAAGGTCATTCGCCTTTGGTTTGGTGACAGTGAACTTTAGTAAGAGTCTCTGTGCTTCAGGTCAGTGTCTTGGGAGGGGTGGGCAAAGAGCCACAGCGCATTTCCTCAGGGAGGTCAAGAGTGTAGCTCACTAATGATCTGGATCCAACCGTATCTATTATGGATGTTTTCGAGAAGTTCCCACCTGTGTCACCGAGTTTATTTCCCCAAGGCCTTTCTTACACCTGCTAAAGCCTCACTTCGGCATGGCACAGCCATGCCAGGCAGACGGACCCCAGGTCTTTCTTTCCCAGCCATGCAATTCCTTTCCAGAAAGAGCTGGAGCTACTGGTAGGTACTTTGCCATGGCAAAACCAAACAACCCGGTTAACCACAGACCTGGGACGGGGTGGGGCAGGGCCAGCAGTTACGCTGGCAGGGCATTCTGGTACCAGTGGAAGAGTGCACAACTTTGCAATCTTTAAATTAGGGACCCCATTTATTAAACAGTACCAACTACATCACAGAGGGTTACACCTAAGATTTACAATTTTATGAAATTCTGGCCAAAATTTTAGCCAGGCAGACCATTCCTTTGACAATCAGTTTTCCTCAAAGAGGGAGGCTCAAGAGGGCCTGCTCCTGAGCCCTAAGTAACTGGATCTTGAGAAGCTTCCTGCTGGGGGAGGCAGGCGAGGCTTCCCACCGCAGCTGCCGCCTCAGGACAAGCCAAGTACCACTCACACCAAGCTGTATAACACGTATGACGTTACAGTTTAAGAAACCAGACCAGTGGACGTTTACTGTGCACTGCCCTGCAGACTAGGCCCTCAGAGCAACAGACAGACAGGTGAGGGCAGTCCTGGCCAGCCAGCCAGCACACGCGTAACCCCGGACGGCCACGCGGCCTTCCTCCAGCCACGGGTGATGCGATGGGAACATGGAAGTGGAAAGCTGGAAAGTGTATGTATTCACTCCCCGGTGCGACTCGTGGCTCCTGAGCAGGGGAAGGCAGTAGGAAAGGGGAATGGAGAAAGCAAAACTGGGTAACACATGGAAAAACATGCAGATCATGCTTTGAAAATAGAAAGCTACAGTACAAATTATGGGTACTGACATAAAACAGGAGTTAAGAACAACCACTGACTGATGCGTTCGATTTCACTCAGGAATAGTGAACACTTCTGCAGTGGGTTTCAGAGGCTTGAAGTGGAGTTTTCAGATGAAGTGGAGGTGAAAGAAGGAAGAAAAGAAGACAGAAGTCAGGATGCAGAGGGGGAAGTTAGGAGGGAGGAAGCAGCCTGAAGAGGGGACTGTCACGTGACGTGGCATGGGCACTCCTTCTGAGCTGGGTGGAAATATTTATGTAAAAATGGAGATTATGGAGAAGATTTAAGTAAATGCTCATTTTTTAGGTAATTCAGGTACATTTAAATTGTTGAGTAAGGACACCACAACAGAGCCAGAAGAGGTGGGCGGCACCACGCAGGCTACCAAGTTTCTCTCATACATATTCCCAGAAGCCCCAATCCAAGGCGGACACGATTATAGTAAATACTCAGTATTTTGAGATATTTTTAAAAACAATAAATTTGGGCCAGGCGTGGTGGCTCACGCCTGTCATCCCAGCACTCGGGAGGCAGAGACAGGAGGATTGCTGAGTTCGAGGCTTGCCTGGACTACATAGTGAGCTCAGGGCCAGGCTGAACTACACAGCGAGACCCTGTCTCAAAAAGGAAAAAACAAAAACAAAAACAATAAATTTGGGGGTTGTGACTAGAATACAGTAAGTAATTATTATGGCTCCGACTGGCTTTATGTAGTGCTAGTACTGTGTAACAGCTACAATTATCCTCAATCTATAAACATCTAAAGGCAACTGTCTTTAATGCGGAAGCACTACAAAGAGTAGCTAAATAAAATAGGCTTAGGAGACATTACTGTTACCATGAACTTGTGAGAGAAACTATTAAAACAATTGCATTTTAAAATGTAAACCTAAAACTTACCTTTTGTAGCCAAATCGAGACGCAAGGCTTGTGAAAGAAATGATGGCAGGGTAACTCCGTCGCGATATCGTCCTTAATGTACTCACTGCAGCAGATCGGACAGCACTGCTCCTGGCCGACGGCTGAAACACAGGGCACCAGACTGATCAACTCCACAACTACGACTTCAAAACTTTAAAAATCAATATAGTTAAAGACAGCTAAGAACAGACAAAAAACCAGACTGTAACGGACAAAACATGCATAGGTTTAATACGTGCCAATTTTACAAATACTGGTTTTGTTAGAAAAGCTAAGTTTTCAATACGCTGAAAATATTTTTCTGCTGAGTGGAAGTTTGTATCTTTTCTACAGACTGATCAAAGTTTCAATAGTCAAGTACTTTATCTTCTCCCAGTGATGGCGAGCCTCTCAGCATTTCCGATACTAACAAACGGCCGGCCGTGGCACGCATGCCATAGGTTCGCCACTGCTGTTCTGGGCACGCTGATTATTTGCTTGAATGCACAACACACCCGCCAACACGCAGGCCAGCGCTGCACTTACCAGTGTGATCCTCCAGGACGAGGGTCTCGGGGAGGCCATCGATGCTCTCCTTGCTGGCTGGCGGGTTGGCCACCTCCACATCCACCGCAAGGGACTCTAAATGCGCCAGTGCCGTCTGAAGGGGGAACGTTACAGGTCTTTGTCAAAATACTCTAAGTCAGTAGCAGAAAACCGTTTTTAAGGCATCTTACTCATCATATTCTCCTCCAATTTTTTTCTGTGGTTTCTTTGTCTCCTTTACTTTCTTCCAAAAGGAACCACCATTACCAAAAAGCCAAACACTAAACACACATGCATACACACACAAAAATACTTTACTTCTCTCGAGTAAAAAATCTATCTTGCTTCAGTGATCAGCTACTTCCTCATTACAGTCAGACTTTCAGAGGATGAGTTTATCACCCAACTTGGGAGCTCCTGTGTGGGACCAACAATAGGAAGAAAGTAACACTTAAGATTCACTCCATGGGAGATGAAACATAGTGCGGTTACCACGTGTCCATGGTACAGAAACCACTAACACGCCTGTGAATGATTTTACCTGGTACTGCCTCAGGCCCAGCACACCCACCTCCCTGTTGCCTGGCTGTGAGGTCCACCTATCTGTATAAAGCGACTGTTCTAGGATGGAAAGAGCCTGACATCCTATGACAACTGCATGAAACATCCTCATTCCTTCCGGCTTTAATTAAAAGAATGGCAGGTAGGCCTTTCCTGGCTGCCACTTGCACAACTGTATGTTCTTCGTGTGCTTTCTGGCCATCTTTTGGTCCTACAATCCCTCAGGGCCTGGGACAGTCCTGGCCCTTCCTATGTCCTCAGTTGCAGACCAGGCCGGCAGGCTCCTTCTGAACAACCACCATATTCCAATAATTAATACTATACAAATGAATAAGTCCTTATATTTTACGCTGATTACAGCATCACTAATAGCACCGAGGGAAGGAAGATCTTAACTTTAATCTAGTTTAATACTTCGTTATTGAGATGATTATCCAAGCTGGGACTCCTTTCCTGGTGGGAATGCAAAATTACACAGAGGGGGTGTGACAATTCCTCAAAGAATAAAAAATTGATCACACAATCCGCCAATCCCACTTCCAGGTTTCTGCTCAAAACAGCAGAGCGTGTAGACTGGAATGGACACTTGTACAGCTATGTTCATTACAGCCTTATTTACAAGAGCCAAAACGTGGGAGTAACCCAATTCCCCACTGATGGGGGGCAAACAAACAAGATGAGACATATATACACAATGGGATATTATTCATTCTATCTCATGCCACATGGATGGCCCTTAAAGATAATATGCAAAGTGAATTAAGAGTTACGGGGGGATAAATACTGATAACTACTATATTATTCCACTTATTTGAGGTACTTAAAGTAACCAAATTCAGAGAGACAGAGAGTAGAATGGTAGTTGTCAGGGACTGAGGAGAAATCAGTTATTGTTTGTAATAATGAGAATTTACCTAATGACATTGAATTATACACTTAAATGATCAAATGGTAAATTTTATGTATCCTTATTTCACCATAATAAAGAACCACCTTTATTTCCTATTAATCTTAATAAGCCAATCTCTCTTTTTTTTTTTTTGAGACAGGGTCTCACTTTGTAGTTCAGGCTGGCCCTCAGCTCACTATGTACTCCAGGTAAGCCTCGAACTCAGCAATCCTCCTGCCTCTGCATCCTGAGTGCTGGGATGACAGACGTGAGCCACCATGCCCAGCACTGTGGTATGTGGTATTGAGTGCTGGTGGGCGTGAGTCTCCACGCCCAGCATTGTATGTGCTCACCGGGATTGAACTCAGGACCCTGCACTTGCGAGGCAGGCGCTGGAACCACTGAGCCAAATCTCCGGCCCCTAAGCCAATCTCTTACATCCTGTGGTAGGTAATAACAATCTATATTAAATTTTCCCTGTTCAAACTATTGTTCTCTCTCATGATGGCTCTCACAGTGACACAAAGCTGGTATTAGGCATAGTCCCTACACACAGATCTGCAGAAAAGGATTCTGGGATTCGTCTGTGTGGGCCTCTGGGCTTGGCGCTGAGGGATGGGATGGTACCAACCACGGCCGGGGTGGTATCACAATTCCTCGGGCTCCCACTGCGGCTGACTGCGAAGGGCTGCTTGCTGTGCCAACATACATCGTGAAAGCTCACGTAACTATGCTGACTGACGGCTACCGTGATCCGACGAATATACAAGCTGCAGTCTGGGCATGGATTACTTTGTGTCTGCACTTACAGAATGAACAAATTCGCGTCTGTTAATTTTCAGCTCAACACAATATGGAAACCAGGGCCTCCATGATACTGCTGACGAGCTCGTACTTCTGAAAATCAAACATATAATCTAATTGTGTAGGCTGCTATCTTAAAATGAGATAAATTCTCAGTCTTGCCAAACTCCTCAAAAGCTACCCCACTGAATAGTTAAAGAATGGGATTAGGAAGCTCTGGTCCAACCAGGAGGAAACTGACAGCCCTGGGCCACTCTCCACGCACGAGGGCCCTCTGTGACAAGAGCCCACGATAACCTCACCTGAAGGGCGCGGCTCTTGGCTGTTCCCTCCCAGAGGCAGGTACTAGAAAACCACAGCCTCTTCAGGATGGGCGGTCTGGGTCATCCTACCAGGGGAAGGGAAGCAGCTAGGCCAGCCAAGGTTCCAGACGCGGCAGGAAAACATGGAGCCAGTTATGGCAGAAGGAAGCCATTAACTACTAATTAGGACCTGTAAGCAAACACAGAAACTAGTAGCTTCTTGTGTTTTCTACTTGTTTATCTTATGTATGTGTTCAATTGTATATACTAACCATTTTCATGTTCTTTCTACTTCCCTTGACTTTATAATCCAGTCTTTTGTTTTTTTCAGGTTTTCTGGGCTAGGGTCCCACTTTGTAGTGCAGGCCAATCCTCCTGCCTCAGCCTCCTCATAAGTGTGTGCTGCCATGCCTGGCTTTGCAATTTTGACTTTCAGAGAATATTCAGTGTGATTGAATTTGTGGAGTAACTAGCACAATTAGTGATAGATGTAATGATTTCTGGAAAAAGGTAAAAGCTTTATTTGTAAGAACCACCCTAGCCTGCCTGTTACATAAGGACGCAACTGTACTGTTGGGCTGGAGGGCAAGTGTGCACAGAAAAGAAAATTAAGGCACAGGGTGTTCCAGCCTCTGAACTGCTGCTTCTGGAATTCAGAATCACTATTTCTGTCAGCTTTGTGAAACTGGGTCTGGACCACGCAGCATTCTGCTTTCCAACAGACAGCGCTATGTTAGCTTTGCTGACGGTGGGTACTGAAGGCACAGGGCAGCAGGGCCTCCCCTGAAGCTGGTGTGTGCGCCCTGCAGGCATCTGTGGCATTTGCTGCTTTCTCCAGCCTTTTCCTCCAGCGCCAAGCCCGGACAGCTGCGCAGAGGGCCGCTTTCCATGAGAAACCTCCCCGTGAAGAGCTGGCCCTGCTACTCTCAGCGGCTGGCTTCTGCAAAATTCCAGGGCACAGCGCTCCAGCAGCTGTTCCAAAACAGTGGCACAGTTAGCAAGGATTCTTCTTCATGTGTTTTATCCTACCCTGACAGATGATCCCTACTCTTCTGTGCTTTGCTGTCTTCGTTATAATTACCGTTATTTCTAATGCTAGCACCTTCCCTGTTTCTCAACTATCTTGTTTGCTAATTCCTATACTGAACTTTCCCATCAAAAGCTAAGAAATGTGGGCTGGAGGGTTAGCTCAGTGGTTCCGGCACCTGCCTCCCAAGCGCAAGGTCCTGAGTTCGATCCCCAGAAACCACATATAATGCTGGGCGTGGAGACTCACACCCACCAGCAATCAACACCGCATACCACAATGCTGGGCATGGTGGCTCACGCCTGTAATCCCAGCACTCGGGAGGCAGAGACAGGAGGATTGCTGAGTTTGAGGCTTGCCTGGGCTACATAGTGAGCTCAGGGCCAGCCTGAACTACAAAGCAAGACCCTGTCTCAAAAAAAAAAAAAAAAAAAAGCTAAGAAATGAAAGCTAAGTCCTTGTTACCTAACCCTTTCTCATATACACAACCACACACCTTTCAGCATATATACTGCCTGAAAGAACTTATCTGCACTACAAATAAACAGTAGCAAGGGACACTATATATAACAAGTTTCCCTTTGGGGAGGTTATTCCAGGCTACCTGCTTTATACATGTTTAATGAACTTACAAGCCCCTTCTGATGAGTATCTTCGGATTTATAGGGCTAATAAATTATCAGGAATTTCACATATGTAGAAACAACTTACTGTTTTAGTATTGACGCATCTTTAAGAGGATCTGGTACCACTTCTGAGCAACGAGAGCAAGGGAGACCATTTTATAGCCACTGTTCTGAAGATCTACACCTAGGCAGTGTGGGAGGTTTTCAAAATGTAGCCTAAGGGAGATAACTAAGTAGTGTAAATAACCCAAACTGAAAATCTAAATAACCCAAAGGAGAATAAATACAAAATTTAGTTTCTAAGGAACACAACAGTATTTTTTAAAGGGCGATTTATAATAAATGGTTTAATGCCAATTTTGAATGATCACTACTGAATCCAGATTTGCTGACTGATTAGCACTTGATTGGCTGCTGATATAAACGCCTCTATGAATACAGGCATTTTCTGAGAGCTCATCATTCTACTAGGGAATCTGTTAAACATCTTAGCACAGGCCCAGAAGCCTCGAGGTGTACTCTACTATTCCCAACTTTGTAGATCAGGTTCCTGAGTTTAGCAGTTAACTGCTGTTCAAAATCACAGTCTACCCAACTCAGAAGCTCATGTTCTTAACGCCACATGTTATCTTGCTAGTGTTCACACCTCAGTGTACTCAAGGTGGTTTTGTGAGTTTGGGTGTAGATAGTCTGAAGGGAATAAACTTAATTTTCCTACATCTCTTCTCAGTCTGACCTACCTGAAAATGTGCCTGCAAAGTATGTATCATGCTGATGTGCTGTTCTCATTTTCCATTAATATTAATTTTCTCCTACATGGTAAGCAGAAGTGCATTTCTTACTCCTTAACAACTGAGTACTAAATCTTTTAGGTAGCTTCCAATATTTTGTTTAAAAAAAATAACTGAGGGGCCAGAGATTTTGCTCAGTGGTAACAGCGCCTGCCTTGCAAGCACAAGGTCCTGAGTTCAATCCCCAGTAACCACATACAATGCTGGATGTGTGACTCACGCCCACCAGCCATCAATACCACATAGCACAGTGCTGGGCGTGGTGGCTCACGCCTATAATCCCAGCACTCCGGGAGGCAGAGGCAGGAGGATTGCTGAGTTTGAGGCTAGCCTGGGCTACACAGTGAGCTCAGGGCCAGCCTGAACTACATAGCGAGACCCTGTCTCAAATAAATAAATAAATAAATAAATAACTGAAGTTAAGTTGATGGGATTTCTGGCAAGTACCTCAGAAGGAAGGAGGGTCTCCTTACAGATTTATGTTAACAAGGTTGTCTCAAACTCACATTCACAAAGACGAAAAACAAAAATATGCTGAAGTACTTCATTAAGAGATACATTTCCAAAATTTTGTTTTAATCCTTGCTTTTCCAAATTTCCAATGTATCTCTAATTGAATATTACTAATTTTAACTGAAAGTAAATTTTTACATAAAAATTTTAACATCTTTCTTGCAAAGAAGTATGATGAGGTAAGCAACACTTAGATTTATGGCTAAAAGTCTTTACATCTCAACAAATATATAATGAGATTTTTCTCAAATTTGTTTTGAGAATAAGTGGAAAAATTTAGTATCACTGCCTGAAAAAGTTAGAGAGGCTGGTATTTTACCATGTTCATTATCAAATTTGAGACACAGAAATGAGATTAACACAATGCCAGTATTTTCAACTAAATCCACTACTGAAAAAAAGAGAGTAAGTCCTTTTTTTAGAAAGGGAATAAAATAAAAGCAAGTATTTCCAAAGAGACAGGGCTGTCTGAGAGACAAACAAAAGCATACAGTCAGTATTTATTACTTGCACTGTTGTTTCATTTACCTACTAATATTAAATCTAAAAGGAAACTAAGTTATTTCAGTTTCACTTTTTTAAATGTATGTTAGACATGGAGAAGCATTTCTGAGGAGATAGGAAAATGCAAATATACTGATCTCTAAGAGGGAAACACCTCAACCATTTCAAATTAAGTAAAACGAAGCACTAAAATGTGAAGCTATTAATCAAATGCAAGAGGACAAATCAATAAGTGGAAGAGCCACTGGGTTCCTTATCAACAGAAGCCAAGATGTGCAAGACTGTAAGTTCCTGGACACACTAGTTCTTTCTTGCTTCTAGTTTTTGTTCTGCCTGACAGTTTTTTGTTTTAAACTAG
The DNA here is from genome assembly GCA_004025085.1 of Thryonomys swinderianus. NCBI lineage: Eukaryota > Metazoa > Chordata > Mammalia > Rodentia > Thryonomyidae > Thryonomys > Thryonomys swinderianus. Next base: position 68,339 of record PVIC010001117.1, read on the forward strand.
CATGACCTCCCATGACCAATTTCTTCTTCCATGATCTCACACAAAGGCCACACTTCCTGTTAGTAATAAACAGTAAAACTTATTTTATTCTCAACTCCTCTTTTTAAAGATATCTCCATTTTACAGGAAGTCAAACCTACTAGCATAAAAAATGAAAGATGTTTTAAGGACTGAGAAACTAGATCTAAAACAGATATTCTCCACTGTGGTCATTCAAAAGTTATGTAGCTCAAGAAGTTAGTAATTCTTAATCTTTTTATATTCTGGTCGAAGTTATTATAGTGTACCATTCACTATTTCACATGTGCCAAAATTTGGCCAGGCAGGTTAAGTACAATGAAAAAAGTCCGAAGTGTGTCTGGCTTTGTGAAGTTCTGACTTTTCCTAGTGAATAATAGTATTTCTGCTATGGCAATTTTGAGAAAAATACACATTTTACAGCATAACTGACAACAATGATCTATACAGAGCTCAAAGAAGTGAGTGTGTGCAGCCAGGAGCGTGTGTGGAAGGATAGCGATCATTCAGCCATCTAAACTAGTTCTAACACAGAGAGAATTTCAAGATGAAACGTTATCACAATACTGAAATACCTAATAATATTTCTTCTCTGACCCAGGCTCATTCAACAGTTATTATTGTGCCTATACTCTGGAAATCAAATCTACATGTAGTGATTTAAAGAAGACGTTTTATGATGAAATCCACTAGTGCAGCACAACTTGCTAACTGGGGTAATACTGGGCTTCTGACCATAGGCAAACACATTTGAAAACAAGACTTTCTGTTTTAGTGAAATGATGAAAAGGTAGGGAGAGAAATTTTGGCAACAAATGTGCCACACTTGCGACAGTGTGTATGTGTATGGGGAGAAGAAACAAATTTCCTAACTGTAGTTGACAGTAAGACTGGAGAGAAGCGGTAAGAACAGAAGAAAGTGATTTGTAATACCTGTATATCCTTAGAGATGCTCAAGGATTCATTTCACAAATTTATCTGTGCATGTGCACCTACATAAAATATTCACATTATCCTAACTGCCTAATACAGTAGAGGAGAAAAGTGTATTTTCTAAATGTAAACAAAACATTTTCACTCTACCATAAAACAAAGCAAAACAAAAGATCCACCCAGAAAGAGTGTACTATGAGGCAATCAGGACAGAAAGTACAATTTACATACATACGCTGGTAACAATCACCATTCAGGAACTGCTATTAAATGAAGCAAACTATTAAGAAAACGATTCACCTTTCCTTAAGAATAGTCTGAAAGCCCTGCAAACTTTAAATTTATCATCTGCATCCTGCCAGCATCTACACAAGCATCCGAGTCATGAGAATACCTCCATCGCTTGGGCCAAGCGCTCTTCCAGCGCCATGTAGGTGAGGAACTGAGGGTCCACGTACGAAATAGCTTCAGCAACCCCTAGTCCATCCGCAAAGCCATCAAACAGGCTGAAAAACAAAACCAAACCCTTAACTGTAATTTGGGAAATCTTATTCTAAGGAGATAACTATATTAGCAGCCTGATTAACAACTTAACAGCTGGATGACAGAAAATCTTAAAATATATATATGTACGTGTATATATTTATATATTACACACACACACTCTCTCTCTCTCTCTCTCTCTCTCTGTAGTTCAGGCTGGCCCTGAGCTTGCTGTGTAGCCCAAGCAAACCTCGAACTTTGCAATCCTCCTGACTCTGCCTCCCAAGTGCTGGGATTAAAGGCGTGAGGCACCATACCTGGCAATCTTAAAATATTTTAACACGTGGCTTAAGCATACCAGTTTCTCCAAAAGCCACCACACCAACTGTATGACACATCTGTAGGAAACTTTTCTTTTTCTGTGCTTCAAGGTCTAACTCTGAGGGCTGCATAATTTTGTCCTATACATCCCTTTTGGGGGTTTGTATTTCCTTTTCTGTTTGCTTCAATTTCGAATTTGAGTGTAGATGAGGATATAGGAAAGCAAATGTACTTATGTTAATTCTATCATTAATCAAAGCCTCTTTTTTCCTCTCTCACTTTGTACTGCTTAACAGCTTTAGGTTTAAAAATATTTTATTGTCTTATGCCTAATTAATCTCTCTTCTTGAATTCTGCTAAGAATTAGGCTTCTTCCAGTATTATACAGCTTGAAAATTATTTCACTTCTGTTAATTTTTATTTATTTTTTCCTAAAGGAATATCTGCCCTGAAGAAAAATACATTTCACTATGATATTAATCTCCTTCCTCGGTCCCTAGACACTGTATGTCTAGACCTTTCTCCTTTTTTCTAGTCATGTAAACACTGAATATTTCAAAATCTGGAGCCCATATATATGTCCATGGCCCTCTTCTAATCTTGGTCCTTAAAAATTACATTCTACCCCATTTCTTTCATTACTCACCCTACAGGTAATCCCTCAGTCTTTACCTATTTCCAAACTCTTCCTGGGGCTCTTAATCAACCTTATGGTTGTCTATGAGGAACTTTGTGTAGATTATTTCCTTAATCTCATAAAGTCAAGACCTCTAAAATAGCTTATTTTGTTTGAAGGTAAACTTCTGTTGACACCATAGTACAGTGAGAAACATCCACAGCCACACAAACTAGCCCTAAAATTGTGCTGATTTCAACCCAGGTACATCATTAAAATTACAAATAAACCGCAAAAGCAGACACAGCAGTGACTCTTATGAATACATTATAGCTGAGTAGTATTTGTAAATCAACACCCCATGGTACAAAACAACATTCTCAAACACAGATTTTAGAATTAACAATAATGCCAAGAAGTATCCAATCTACCCACCCTGAGATGCTTTGACATCTTCCTGTAACAGTGAGATGTGATGCAATGAGGAAGGGCCCTGGAGTCAGGAGTTAACTGAGTCGTGGTTCATTTGAAAATATTATTTAAGTGTAATTATGTCTTTATGAAATAAACTAAGTGAGAAGATGCATACAGTTAGTGCCTGAGACAGAGAGGGCACCACTATGAACATCTGAGAAATAATACATCACCTCCATGCAGATAATGCATTACTTTTAAAGTGGTGAGCGCCAGCGTGGGAAGCTAAGGTATAAAACTTATGGGAAGTAACATTCCTACTAATAACTTTTACTTTCCTGCGGTGCTTCTACCTAGCAAAGCCATATAAATATAAACTACACCTACCTTCTCTGAAGAAAATGCTTTCACGTGTACACTAGAGAACTCCTTCCATTTCTTCCTTAAACTAAAATAAACAACCCAAGCGCTCACTTATTTTCTTACCTAGTGCCAAAGTCTGACTTTACAGACAAGAACCGCTACTGTTTGCCACGGCTTTTACTTTCAGTTGTTAAAATGACATGCTATTTTAATATAAAAAGGCAACTATATGTTTACCATATCAACCTTTAGCCACTGCCATGTAAATCAACGTAATACTACATAAACAAATAAAGTACAATTGATATATGACTCAAAAGAGCAACATCCAACAGTTTTGTTTCAAAAACCATTGCTAAAATGCTTTCCATGTTTAAAATAAACTACTTTGAATTGGAAGCTCTGTAAATTTTGGGCCACCAGTAATGTCTCTAAAGCTTTGGCACAACAGCCACGCCCAGACAGATCATCAGGGAATTAAAACTTGAAGTCAGTTTCCAAACAATTTAAAATTACATTCAATAAAGACATATGATTCCTTCATATTTTTATGTTGAACCACCTTTCCTAAATTTATCTGAAAATTTGTAACAAATCTTGAAAAATTCCATAAACCTCAGTAATATTGAGTCTATTCTAATCTGTACTAAAGGAACAGAAGTACAGAGAGAGTTTAATGGGGGCAACAGGTCACTGGGCTCTTTCAATGGGTAAATGATCTAGCATATCTTAAGGTAGCTACAGAATGGAGCCACCTCCAAGATGAAGTGGTGAAAATTCATTTCAGAATACTGAAAATGTGCCAGAGAAAAAACCCCCGATATGAAGACACTCTTAAGTGTCTCCAAACAGAGATGACACTGAATATTATGAATTAGTCTGAAAATGGAACAGAATCCAGGACAGTAGGGAGTGAATGAGAAGCCATGAGAGAAGACAACAAGCAGCAAGCTCAGTAAAGCTTAGACATGGCGTCACCACTGAGGCTTCAGAACACTTGGAAGCCGGAGGAAACATCTCAGACATTAAGAATCTACACTATTTAAGATGGAATTCCAGCTGCGTGGTTTCAATCGACCCCCACGCGTACCTCCACACACGGATGACGAAGTCCGCTCCGCACGCGGGCTCCTCCCCTCCCACACACACCTCTGCGGGGATGAGCACACGGGTGGTAAAAGGGCCTCCAGGACACGCCACCGAGGCTCACCCGGAGAAAGCTGAACGAGTTCTGACACGCGCAGAAGCAGAGACTGGCGACCCGAAGGAGGTCTTACAAGTAATTTTTGGAGACACACAGAGATACCAAAAAATACTCAAAGGAATTTTATTTTTCTAAACTTCTGTAATGGACTTTAACTGGGAGAAAAGATACATTTTTAAAACGTCTTTGTGCAGAGAAGGAAACGGGTATATACTCTAAACCCCTTTTCTCCAGCAAGTAACCAAAATGGAGCAAAAATATCTGTTGTCTTCTCTGCACAAATACATTTAAAAAAATTTGTCTTTTCTCCCAGTTAAATTCCATACAGAAAATTCAAAGTCCCCCAAGGTACATGAGGGATATAAGGCGAGTGTCCACGGAGACGGGGACTAGGAGCAAAGGAAGAGCCCGTGCCGCCCGAGCCACCCGAGCCGCCCGGGAAGGCTGGGGCGCAGCGGGACAGCCCGGCTCTGGCAGCGCCGCGGCCCGCGCACCTCCAGTCCACGTCCAGGTCCTCGCTGACGCTCGAGTCGTCCTCCAGGTTGTTGTTGCCGTCCAGCATGAAGGCTTCCGGCTGCGCGAACTCGTGGGCGGGCTCGTTGCCCTCGTCGCCGCTGCTCTCGCTGACCGCGCCGTACTGCAGCCAGGGGATCTCGCCCTCCTCCAAGGACGTCTGCTCCCTGCGGAGACATTCAGGGGAGAGAAACGATGGGAGACCGCACCCTAACACTGGGCGTTTTCCTGCTGCTGGGGATGGAACCACAGCACTGTTCTTTAAAGAATTCTATTTAGTGCAAGGAGACTTCATATTCTGTGAGTATTACGTTGCAGGTTCTCTCATGATTTAACTGTGAAATTATTTTAAAAGGAAGAAAATCTGTCATGAATCCTATGTGCCCAGAGATAGTTCCTACACAGGAACATATTTATTTGATTTATATAATTATCTATGTGCCTTCATTTCCTTTTATTTGCAGGATAAAAATAAGAAAACTCCACATCCCACGCAATCCCCGCTTTCTCCTCAGCTCATTGTTCTGCCATCACTTGGCCAACGCTTGTCCCATCCTCTCTGCTCCTTACCCTTGTTTCCTCCTGAAACACATGGGGACTATTTCTCCCTTGGACACCTTGACACCTTGTTTTTAAAACAAGATTTTTACGTTGCTACTCCCTTCTTGATACTCACGTTGGAGTACATGCCATCTCCTGAGATCGACCTTTCCTACGACTCAGTTTAAGCCAGTTACTGGCTACCGTAGCCCTTTGGCTATTTAAATGATACAATTTATCTGTATTTAGTATTTTATTTATTGTTTCTCTTATTCTAGAATATTAAGTTTACAGAAACAGAGAGACAAATCAGTAATACAGACCAAGAAATTAAAACAGATACAGTATCCAAAACAGGAAAAAACAGTTTAGTCAAACGATATGGGAGAATATTGTAGGGAAGTTAAGTCCCTCTGTCACCGTTCGCCCTTAAAGATATTTGCTGTACTTTTCTGAAATGCATGTGCAACCCATCACCATGGTCACTGAAATTATAAAAATACTGGGATGATCGGGCAAGAAAATTTCATGAAAATCTCACATCATTCTGTCATTCTAAACAGTGATAAACCTCAAAGCCAGAGTTATCAGTAAACTTGACAATATACACTTTAAAGGAACTAGTCAAAGCACCACAATTCTGAACACTATGCTGAAACTGAAGAGAAATAATTTTAAAACACATGAGACACAAAAGGAATTTCCTTACTTAAAAGAAGCGTAAACTATAAAAGTACACTTTTATAGGGAAGACAGGAACAAAGGATATGAGTTGGTAGAAAAGGAAATTTAAATAGCTTTTAAATATATGAAGAGATGACCTACTTCATGCATGAGCTACACACAAACTCAAACAACAATAAACATCCTTAAACCCATCAGTACTTAAGTAATTTCCAATACTGAACTAATGCTGCAGAATAAAAAGGTTTTAGGATTAGGCATTTAGGATGGCTGGTCTGGTAAAACCAGAGAAATGAAAACAACGAAATTCTGTTCATCCTGTTGAAATTTTAATATATAATATATAAAGAGAGCAGATGTTTTCCTTTAGCACAACATAATTAGTTACAACGCAAAATTACAGCCAAATGCTACAAAAATGTAAGATCGGGTTTAAAAACCCTAAATAACCAATTTTCCTACTGTGACACAGCAGTAATATTACTCTAGCTCACGCAGCAATGCCCTTGGCTCCTCCAGGGCACCGTACCTCCAAACCAGGACACACCTGCTATGACCCAAACCCCAGCAGTGCTGCATGTGGAACGGCCATTCTCTACCCAGATGCTCCAAATGTTAACAACAAATCTTTGCCAAAAAGCTTTCAAAAAATAACTGAATGATTCAGCCTGGAAAAGTCCTGAGAAACATTTCTGTTATTTCTAGAATATTCCCAATAAAAAACACGCGACATCATTTTTTTCCTGTTATACAGACACCACAATGATTCGGGCACTCTGTGTTTCAGGTATATAAAATTCAAATACATTGGTAAAAATAACTCTTGTAAGAAATCATTACTAATCTATACATTCTCTAAACTCAAAACTAAAGTAAGAATAATTCTCTATCTAAACAATATATAACATGTTATGAATATCTATACAAGAAATCTGTGGCTGTGTATTTTTTGACTTTTTTTTTTGCGGTTCCAGGGATTGAACTCAGTCCCTTGTGCATCCAAGGTTCGTGCAGCACCACTTGAGCTACATCCCCAGCCCCCTGGCTATATATTTTGCTTATACATTTGGTTCTATCTTGTAATGATTCATACTAACAGTTGCAGAACATAAGAAGTGAGATATTGTACATGCTATCACCGTGTTTCTAACTGTACATACAGATTCTTACTGTTTACCCCAAAACTTAGTAGGATGGGAGAATGGCTCCGTGCCAGGCCACAAATGGCTTGACAGTAGTCTTGAAAAAGGAGTTTTGCCTTTAAAAAATAAGAGATTGCTGGGAAGGGATGGGAAGTAGTAGATGAAGGGGTACAAAATGACAGCTAAACAGGAGCAGAAGCCCCATGGAGCTTTTTTTTTTTTTTTAAGTTTTTTTGATACAGGGTCTCGCCTTATAGTTTAGGCAGGCCTTGAGCTCACTATGTAGCCCAGGCAAGCCCTGAACTCAGCAATCCTCCTGCCTCTGCCTTCAGAGTGCTGGGATGACAGGCATGAGCCACCACACCCAGCTCCATAGTGTTATTACAGCAAATTGAGTGCAAATAATTATATACTGTATATTTCAAAAGGACAGGAGAAAGGATTTTGATTATTTCCACCATGGTGTCTGAGGAGGCAAAGATGTGTTTATCCTGATTTACATATTATATGATGTATTCATTTATTAAAATATATAGTACACATTAATATATATCATTTGTATGATTTTATGCATGTTAGAAATAAATTTAATTCAGAAGAAAGACTTAACTACCTCAAGAAAGATGCGCATTCATGTGCCTATCACCATGTTCTCTGCAAGGCCTCATCACAAAGAGGATCAGTAGGACTGAGGGACAGAAAGGGGACAAGGAAGCCAGGCATGGTGGCATATGCTTATAACCCAGCTGAGGCAGAGGCAGGAAGATCACTGCAACTTCAAGGACAATTTGAGCTACAGAGTGAGTTCGAGGCCAGCCAGACCTCATAGTGAGATCCTGTCTCAAAAAAAAAAAAAAGATGAAGAATAAGAAAAAGAAAGGGTACAAGGAAGTTCTGGGCAGATGGGCCAATAGTTTTGCTACAATAATGACCTGCAGAGAGTGAAACGATGTGATCCTTAAAGTGTAATTTAGATAAAAAGCCATCTGGGTCAGCTGTTTTCATCATGGAAAGATTTTAAACAACTCAGACTTCCTTATATTTTCTGAGTTAAGTTTTGGTAAAATTTATTTTTCTAGGAATCTGCCAATATTGTCTGTTTTAGTCCCACCACCTGCATCAAGCCTTTTCCTTCTCAATATGTTTTTAATTTTCCCTTGCCTAGAAAACTCTTCTTTCACTATTCTTGCTTTTCTGATCTCATCTCAAAAGAAATTTCCTTAATGGTTTTAAGACTATATGCATATGTACCGATTCCTCAAGATAAATGAAATTATTATAGACATAAACTAATCAAAGAATAATTAAGAAAAAAAAAAAGAAACTAGTTGGGCTTGGTGGTGCATGGCCATAATTCTAGCACTTCAGAGACTGAGGCAGGAGGATCACTGCAAGTTGGAGGCCAGTCTTACACAGTGTAAGTCTTACACCAAAATCTTGAGCCATCTTCCCTGACCACTCTAATTAATGTAGTTCCCTAGCAGTTACCTCTTGGCACATTACTACTTTGCTTCCACGGCAGTAAACACCACAGCCTATAACTTACAGTGCTAGAATAGTTTGCTCTCTTTCTTGACTAGATTGTCTTATGTGTGTAAATATTAGTGCTTTTCTCAATTAAATCTTACTAAAGTACTATTGTATAAATAGATGAAAATGTCACATACAGTTTACAATATATGTAAGTTTCACTATACCTGCAGCACAAAAGCTAGGAACAAGAAAATGAAAACACTCAGTGCTGATTATCTGCGCCGGAAATGGTGTAATACCCTTTAAAGGAGACGCAGATGGGTTACAGATGTACACAGATTTGCACTAATTAAAAAAAAATTCTCCACCAAGCCCAAGTAGTTTCACAAATACTAACAACTTTTGAAGGAATAAATATACTATTTAAAGAGCAGAAGATACAAGAAAAGACATGGCTTTTTTTAGACACCATTAATATAAAACAAAGTTATGGTAAAGAAGACTGATTCAGTATTTCCATCAGCTTGAGTGAAGTTTCTGACTAGAGACTCTTAACTCTGCTGCATACTCAGTTCAGGAAATTGACAATAAATTTCTTACTAATATGTATTTACAGTATATGAAGTTCACCAGATTTTCTTATATAATCTCTAGCTGTAAATTTAAATAGTTGGAAAAGTACAAATTTTAATATTAAGAGCAATATCTTCTAAGAAAACACAACTTATCAAAATAGATGTCATGAGAGACATTAGAACCACTTAACGTACGAAAGGAAAATTATCAAAAAATAATCTTCAGGAAAATGGAATTGGAAAACACCATGTTAAGTGAAACAAGCCAGTCCAGAAAGTTAAATATTGCACATTTTCTTTAATATAAACAATTTAAAGTAAATAAAGGAAAGCTGACAGGTTATCTTAGAAGGTAGACTTTTAGAAGTGGGGAATGGGATGAGGGGGATGGGAATAAGGACGAAAATAATCTCATTATTCTATATTACATATACACACTAAAATAAAAAAAATGTTCTCTGCTGAGCCCAGATAGTTTCACAAATACTAATGAACTTTAAAAGCATAAATTAGCTATTTAAACAACAGATTCAAAAAGGGTCATTTGAGGAAAAGAACGTATCAAACCGATACTAAAACAAAAATCTAGAGACAATGTCTCTAGATTAAGAATCCAATATAAAAGTTCTATGTAATAGCAAAAAAAAAAAAAAAAAGAAAGAAAAAAAAACTAAACCATGACTATATGATCATGATGGATTTATTTCAAAAGATGAATACTGCCGGGCTTGGTGGCTCAAGCCTGTGCAGCTTCCCTCTCGAGAACGCTGAACACTCTGTTGGCCACTGTACTGCAATGGCAACTCTAAATTTACTCATTTGCAACAAAACCAAATGACCTGTCAAATGCCCTAAGTTTTTCAATGAAGAAATTTATAGTGTAATTTATAGTGTTAATCTATGCTGAAAATGTTACAATGCCACAGATGATAATGAAATAGCTAGTATTTCTAACCGTCCCCTTAGAAATGTCAAAAGCATCATAAAACAAGTAAGTAGAGCCTACTGATCCCACATGAGGCTTATACATGCAATTAATTTGGATGTGCTGTATACTAGTCTCGTACAAAACACATAAGAATAAATCACCCTCCCTGTTACACATACCCTTCCTGCAGAGATAACTCAGGGTTTTCCTCTTCGGGGCCACTGCTGTCGCTCTGTAGCTCAGGCTCGTTCTCATCTTTTCCCGGCAGAGTTTCCCAACTTTCATCGCTCGAGGACTGATCTTTGTCTGTACCAGAGAATCGATGCGGCAAAGAAGCTGACCACTCCCCGTCACTGCATTCTGAACTATAAATGAGAACAGAAATGCAAGAAACGATGGTTACATGTTCAGCTGTTTTTATCCTTTTAAGTACTAATAAAGCATCACAGTATAGTGGGGACTGCTGAAGCCACACAGCTTTAGCCAAGTCAAAAAGTTGATTTTCTGATATTAAAACATACAGAAATAAATAGACCGGGCAGAATGTAACTCAAACAAATTTGGAACACTGCATCTATCATTTTTTTTTTCACTGAAACACATTTTTCCATTTTCCCTAGATATTGACTTGACATTTCTAAATAAATTTTAACCCAGGGCTGGAGATTTGGCTCAGCTGTTCTGGCGCCTGCCTCACAAGTGCAATGGTCCTAAATTTGATCCGGTAACCACATAGAATGCTGGGCGTGGTGACTCACGCCCACCAGCAATCAATACCATATACCACAGTGCCGGGTGTGGTGGCTCACGCCTGTAATCCTAGCACTCGGGAGGCAGAGACAGGAGGATTGCTGAGTTCCAGGCTTGCCTGGGCTACATAGTGAGCTCAGGGCCAGCCTGAACTACAAAGCGAGACCCTGTCTCAAAAAAAAAAAAAAAAAAATTTAACACAATTTGCTAATCATAAATGGAATGATTTATTGTTCAACTGACTTGACTGAAACAACTTCATAATTATATGCTGACAATAATGTATATTCTATGAAAAAATTTCCAGTATGACCAGGCAGTATAACTGTAACTGTTTTCTTTTACACACACTTGTGTGAGTACATACATACATGCACACTTTTAAATAGGGAGGATACTAAAATGTATAAAAAGGACGACTGATTTAGCTCAGTGATTCTGGCACCTGCCTCAAAAAAAGAGGGTCCCAAATTCAATCCCTAGTATCAAAAAATTAAAAACATAAAAAGTAAAAAATAAAGGACAACTGCAAAATTTACACTGAAATCCTTAGGACTATGAAAAAAAAAATTCAATGGAATGTAAGGAAAGAATAAAGAAATGATATAAGGGGACAGAAGGGACAATAAACAGTATTAATAAGCTTTGGAGAAGTACTTTTGAAAACATTTAACTTTGGCTTACTTGGTTAGTTTCCTTAGGTTTTAAACAATTAGTCATTATATCATCAAAGGCTAAGTACTGCTGATCAATACTGAAAATGAGTCTTAAATGTGCTTTCTAACATTCTGGTCAAGAATCCCCTGTAAGATTTCCATTTTTCCATTTAACTTTTGGGTGAGTATATATTTTGAGAAGAAATGATAAGTGGTAGAAAGTTACAGTTTTTGATGATGGCATTATGTTACAAATATTTAGATTCCAATTATGGACAGACAGATCAAGAGATCAAGATGGTATTAAGTCATTAATCTCAGCTCTGAGTTTATTAAAAGTAGTAAAATAAAGCCAACTCCCAATTTTTCAGTAAATAATGGACTACAGGGCACAACTAACCTAGACAGCAGATGTAGCAATTACAATGTGTTCTTCCAACTTGGTTCAAGCCAAAGTTGCATGTATTGCGTAGACTTTTCTGTGACCCAAAGAATAATCAATCTAGGAACAAGGAAACCATTTCTAGACTTACATGAGCAGTAAAGCTTAACAAAGGAAATAGTTTAAAGGCACTTATGAACTGAGTTGCTTTTGCTATGAAGTTCTGCAGTCCTAATATACTTACTACATGTGAATAATACTATTCAAGAGAATATTAGGTTTATCTGAGGGACAAATGAGTTAATACGTTATCACTTGAAGAGTGCCTGGAAACAAATGTAACTATTAATAACTGTTAGAAAATTATTTCTTCAACAACTATTTTTTACTCAAAAATATTTGGTCACCTCATAAGCAATATCCCTTAAGTCTGAGGTGTGAAGCACTAAGTACATTTTAAGATTCTCAGTAAATAATAATTACTTGTAAATGACCCGTGTCTCAAGTGTATCAGATTTCTCTGAGTAATACTCGTCACCATTTTGCTAAGTGTTGTTTTACTATATGATCTCACTATATTCTTATACCCAACCCTCCCCTTAAATGAATGATCTATTTCAAAAAACTGTTCCCAAGCATTAACTTTTCCACAACTAATCCTGTTACTATAATCATTTGATCATTTTTCTCCTTTTAGGATGACATCAGACATCACTTCTTTCAAGATCCTCCTGTCTAATGTTCTTTTTTGTTTTGCAATTATTTTGTAGACTGAGCCACTTGCTTATTCTGTCCAATTCTCTACAGTACACCTGCTGCTTTACATTGAATTTACTTTATGTATGTGTTAAGTAAAATTTCTGGAGGCCATGGATTTGAGCCAGGAAGATGAATCATGCTCAACACACCAAATCAGTACAGTACTGTATGTATTTTAAGCACAGTGAGCTTTGGTTGGCTATAAGAGACAATTTACTAACCTCGCTGTAACCAACTCACTGGCTGGTGGACTAAGTTGTAGCCAATTAAACTGTTTTCTATGTTGTACCTTCATCTTCCTAAATTCTGTGTGACCATATTTGGCAGCACTTCTCAGACCATTTTGGAAGTTACTGATTGAGAAATTGTTTCTGTTTTGTTTTGCTCAAAAAAAACTCAACTAAATGTAATTAGTCAGTGGAATTTTCCTTTTTACGAGGTCACAGTTTAATAATTTACCAGTAGTTTCCCAGAAGCATGAGTAGTGACTGAAGTCCTTATAACCTCTTGGAAGGTATTAAAGACTGTAATCTCATGAATTTAAATAGAGAACATTTAGTTCTCTATGGTTTGTAGAAAAAAGGCCAAAGATGAATACTTTCGACTATGTCTCAGAGTTATTTTGCACTTTTGTATGAGTAATACAAATTAATATATGAACAAATACATTAGCCCAAATTAACATAAGAACAATTTCTACTTCACTAAGAATGTTAGTACTTAGGACAAATTTCAAATTTAATACTACTTTATGCCTACAAGGTTAGTCAGAGGAGACCACTCAACCAGCTTAAGAATTTTCTATTTAACCAATCAAGTGAAAATCACCATGAGCATTTCTTTACTGAGGAAGCAGAGTACTATGCCTAGAATCAGGTGAGCACTGCACCCACAGCTAGCTTCTTCTTCCCACTGGTGGTAGAACACTGTATTGGTATGAGGTAGCTTGCGGTCAGAAAAAGTCAATTATTAGACTCTTACTTACTGGTGATACAACTTTACACCGTTAACTTCCCTGAGCTCATCTTTCCTCACTGTAAACTGAGGAGGTTTTGGTGCAGGGATCAAACGCTTGTGCTTGCTGGGCACTGCTCTCTCACTCACTCCTATCCCCCCACCCTGCCCAAAGTAGATACTCACACTCACTTTTCAAGTCTACGGTGCTGTTTACATACAATCCACAGGCAAAATACTTGGGACCACTTGTGGAAAATGGTGAATATTTCAAAAAGCAATGGCTACTTCTTTCATAATGCAACCTTTTTAGAAATTTCAATGGATTTCCCACTATTTTCCTCCTTTTCTTACTAAAGAAAACCTACTCTACATCTTCTGGTTTGTCTTCAACAGTATTTTTGTCTTTCTTTACATCAGAGTTCAGCAAACTATAGTCTGGTTCATCAGCCAAATTAGATCACCTGTCTAAAGAAAACAAGATTTTTTTTTTTACATGTTTAATGGTTGAAAATGGTCATATAAATTCCTACATGAATATAATATCCCTTATGTTTTGGGTCCTAAGGTCTAAAATATTTATTATGTGATTATCCTTTAGGAACAAGTTTGCAGACCTCTATACCAGAGAAGAGACAGTGAAAAAGAAATTAACTTAGGCCAGTGGGAGAAAAACTAAAAAAGGAAAAGATGACTAAGCAGCCTGAATAGTTAACAGAAAAATCAAAAGAAATAAATGGATACTGAGAAAAGATGAAAGAATGAGAAAATAAGGAAATCACCAAACAAAAAAAAAGAAGAAAGAATACTGGGAATTGGATTTTAAGGCAAGTAAGAGTGGGTAAGGATAGGGACAGAATAGAAACAGTGGAAGAGAAAACCAACAGCCAAGCACCTTGCAGAGATAACAAAGTAAAGTGAAGGACTTCCCTTCCCCAGGATTCAGAAGAACTCATGCCTGAGAGGTGAAGAGAAGCAAGGACACAGATAAAGTAAGGTGTCAGAAATAACTGTACACATAGTTCACTGAAGAAGAAATTAAAACTAGGAAGAAAAATAACTTTCTAATATGGAGGAAAGAAAACAATGTTGATATTTAATGATTTCAGTATCTCCAGGAAAACAAGAAACAAAGTCCTCTACTAAGAGTGACAGGAGTACAAGGAATATAACAGGAAACACTTAAAAATAACTTTTCAATTTACAGCAAGCAACAGAATAAATAGGACAAACATAGTGACTGTAGAGGGGAGAAGAGCTAGAGCTATTCTTCATTTTAAATGCAGGTGAGTTAGACAACTTTAAGTCAAAACTATCTCTTTGATCTTCATATAGTCTTTCATTGTATTACCTCTGTTGGCACGTAAGAGAGACATACAAAGGCAGGCAAAAATGACTACTCAAGTGTTACCTCCTTTACATGTTCAACCATGAACCAAAGAAACTTTCAGTCTTTTTCTGCGGCACTGGGGATTGAACTCGAACCCTTGTACTTTAAAGCAGCTAAATCCCTGGTTCCAAAGAAACTTTTTTCACATGTGAAACACAATTATATATGAATTGTAGAGGAAAACAAATACTTCACGTATAAGTCCCAGGCAGAAGTAAATCCCAGGCAGAAGTTCAGGCTGAAATACAGCCAAAAGCAATCTGAAATTTCCTAATTCCCAAAGGAAATGATTGGTTTGTCTTTTCTGGTATTTATCACATGTTCTTATGAAACTCAAGTAAACAGGAGCCTAGGGAAAAGTGAAATTTTTGACAGAATGTAAGCACTCTGGGACACTTTATCACTATTACCATTTAACTGAGATGCAATATAATGATACAAATAAAATATGTTAAATATTAGGTTACTTAATTTAGTTAATAAAGCCCAGATGTTTTTTTAAAAATGTAATTGTCCCTGCCTCTTACTACTTTGTTTTCATTCTTAATAATTCTAATACCTTAGCATGCCCAAGGAACAAATCTCATCTATCCCTAATTTACTCCTAAAAGTCTATGAGCTTGAAAACAATATAAAAAAGTTTACTAACATAATCTAACATGTGCTTCAAGATCTTTGTTTCGGCTACTCTTAGATGTTTTATTTATTGCTTAACAGGAGGTTTCTTCCTGGCTTTCAGCTAACATAAAATAAGGAAAAGGCTTTGCTTGATTGTTACAACAATGAATCTGTACATTTCTGTCTTCTCTGTAAGACTGTTGAACAACTTGGAGCAGGAATACTACATTAGCAAAAAACCTGAAACGAAGCCTGGCACTTAGGAAATGCTAACGAATCTTGTTTTAATAACTAGAAATAAACTAAATGGCTAACACTCATTTTATTCTCCCAACAATATTCTTTTTTTTTGAGACAGGGTCTCACTTTGTAGTTCAGGCAGGCCCTGAGCTCACTATGTAGCCCAGGCAAACCTTGAGCTCAGCAATCCTCCTGTCTCTGCTTCCCGAGTGCTGGGATGACAGGTGTGAGCCACCACGCCTGGCACTGTGGTATGTGGTATTGATTGCTGGTGGGTGTGAGTCACCTCGCCTAACATCGTATGTGGTTACTGGGATCGAACTCAGGGCCTTGCACTTGCAAGGCAGGCACTGGAACCACTGAGCTAAATCTCTAGCCCCCAACAATATTCTTAAAGCTTATTCTGATGTCTGCTCGCAAATATGGTTTTTGGTTGTTTTTACTTTTCCCTTTTAAGCAAAGCTCAATCGTGTAGACAGAAAAACTCTGAAAGAAACCTCACATGGTCTGAATGGTCAGTAGATGGCATGCCTCTCTTCAGAATAATTAGGCCTAAAGTTAAAATGTGCTAGCATTACTACTTTTTTTTTTTTTTTAACTCAACATCTTATCCTCGGTTACTTAAGTTTTTGGATATATTTCAAAAGATCAAGGGGCTAACCTTAACTCTTTGGTCTAATTCCAAGTTGGGTAATTATATGCTACCTATTAAAATTCTCTCTGCAGTTCTAATTTAATATGGTGGTATTCAGTTCCTGTCAAATAGCTCAGAGCAATGCTATGCGCTCCAATCTAATCCCACAAAGTATAAGATTTCAGGTGTGATTAAACAATCACTTAGAATTTTACAGGGAAAAAGTTGATCATGACTTCATTAAAATACTTTTCTACTTATAAAGAATATATAATCCATACACTTTTAAAAGTAGTCCAAGTTCCCAAAGCTAAAAATGTCAGTGAATTTTAATGTTCTTGCTAAGTGTTCTACTTGTAATCTTCATATTATATGACCAAAAACTTTTCTAAGTATATTTAAGTTTTGCAAAGCAGAAGAAAACTAAACAAAAACCTAAAAAAACCTTAAACCTAAATTAAGAAGCTCTGTGAAAAACAGAAACTCAGCAAGTAACTGTCTCCTACTTCTGAAATTCTCAGAGTACCAGAGCTGCACATGGAAAACAGTAAAGCATTAGATGAAAGAGGACAGCAGAAGAACATACGGTAGACAGACAAGGGCAAAGTGAGACTAAGTGTCAACAGCTATTCAATTCCACCTCCAGCTGGCACCCTGTTAAAAGGTACCCTGGCAACGGACAGCACTTTGCAAACACCTAGGGTAAATAACCGGAAACAGAAATAGTTTACTTTTTGAAACTGTTCAGACAACTGAAATAAGGTCCTAAAACACATACAATGCTTTCATATGCAAATCCAAGTATAGCCCAAGGTAGAACCATTATCATTCAGAACTTTGTGATTCTCAAAAAAAAAAAGTTAAAAAGTACTTCAAATGTATTTCAGTGTATTAAAGAATGCTACAAAACTGAGTTTTGTAAGTCAATATATTACTAAGTTGAAAGAAAAGGTTGCTAATCATTTTCCTATCTGCATGTACTGTTTAAAACAAAAGACTGTTGTCCATGATGCTAACATACCATTTAATAAAAAATTTACAAATAAGTATATTATTATGCCTTGCATCTCTATGTCCCTCCAAATGTGGTACTACAGTGATTCACTAATTAGTTTATCACAGGTCTGGGTGTAGGTAATGGGAAGTCCCACTCAACGTGTGGGTGGAACCACCCAAAAGGCTTGTGGCCTGGGTGGGAAAAAATGGGACACAGGCTTATTTCTATGGCTACCTCCTGCCTGCGCTGCCACGGACTGTTTCTCCTCTGTGATGGCCCTCTGCCACATTCCCCTGCCTTGGAGCCAGCCAACTGAACTGAAACCGCTACAGATTGTGAGCCCAAACAGACTTGTCCTCTTTCAACTTATAAGTGTTAGGTATTCTGTCTCAGGAAGGAGAAAAGTAACCAAGACATATTACTAAGAAAACAAAATAGTCAATTTCCAAAGGGAATTTGGTGTGGGAACATAATGAGGGGAAGGAATAAATATGATTCCGAAAAAAAATAAAAGAGCATGTATATAGGGGGTGGGTGGGTAGGGATGTGGGTAAAAATGAGAATTAACTTGTGTCATATACGGGTACAAATTCCCCAATGTTGTGCGTGACCGTGAGCTGTATATAAATGTACCAATAAAGAATTCAATTTAAAAAAAAAAGAAAGAAAATGCCTTATAATAAAGCCCAGAGTTGTTCTAGGCAAAGATATGTAACACTTCCTCCACTGACAAAAGAAATAAACTTAGAAATCAGGAGCCAATAAAACTATGCTTTCTCTTACGGTTGGCAAACAACAAATATTTGATAAACTTCATTGCATGTTAGATCTGAGTATAAAAAGTGAGCAAAAATTAAGAGGTTCTGATTTTTGATTAGTGTGCCTATAGTGCTTCCTGAAGGTATAACCAGTCTAAATTTTCTTTCAAGAAGAGAAAAAGTGCCAGGAGTGATGTTGCACCCCTGTAATCCAATGTACCTGGGAGGCTGAGGCAAGGGGCTTTCCAGTAGTTCAAGGAGAGCCTGAACACAACAGAAGATCTTATCTTTAAAAAGATAATCAAGAAAGTTACAAATACTTTTACTTTCAAATAGAAAAAGTATCAAAGGATATTTCTTTTCTTTCAACCTAGAAGTCTAGAAGAGATTCACAGCCCAAGGTCTAAATGTGTTGCGGAATTTAGATGCTGCCCTCCAAGGTTTGGAAACGTTGCTTAACAACAGGCAGTGAGGTCTAGATCAGCAAACACTAATCAAACATACTTTTTCTGCAGCAAAATATAGGAAAATTGAAAAAAAGAGCCCCATTTTAGCTCAGCTCCAGACCAGCCATTACGGAAGTCAACATCAGGTCAGATTTTGTGACCAATTTCTGGTTTCAGAACTTTGTGGATTTTGGATAAAAGACTAGCAAAAATAAAAATTGGGCAAAATTTTTAACTAATATTCTTAGCTTTAAAAAAATGCAGAGAAGGGCTGGAGGATTAGCTCAGTGGTTCCGGCACCTGCCTTGCAAGCGCAAGGTCCAGAGTTCAATCCCCAGAAACCACATACAGTGCTTTTAAGACGCAGATTTGATTTTTTTTTTCCAAGCTATAGGACAACATAGTGGGTGTGGAAACTCACGCCCACCAGCAATCAATACCACATACCGCAGTGCCGGGCATGGTGGCTCATGCCTGTCATCCCAGCACTCGGGAGGCAGAGACAGGAGGATTGCTGAGTTCAAGGCTTGCCTGGGCTACATAGTGAGCTCAGAGCCAGCCCGAACTACAAAGCGAGACCCTGTTTCAAAAAAAAAAGCAGAAAAAAATTTTCAACCATGTCTTCAAATTTATAGATTTTAAGACAGCACCACAAACTACATCTCAACTGTTTTCTACAAATTGTACCATATTATAGCAGTTTAATTCATATTTCCTAAGAAAATTAAACATTTATTATTAATTACATGAAACAGTATATAAACTGTATTCATATTTAAATTGCTAAATTTTCTCCTTTATATTACTTTCTAATTTTAAAACTGTATAATTATTTCTACTAGTTAATCTTGCAACTGCACCGTAATGGAGCAGTGTTGGTGTTGCAACTTGCTTAAAAGGACACATTAAAGTTTGAACACTGAGGTAACAAAGATTTAGCAGTTGTGCAATGAAATTCATTTCTATGTTGTCCTATAGCTTGGAAAAAAAAATCAAATCTCTGTCTTAAAAGCAGTTAAAATGCTTAATTTGTATGTTCTCTTGAAAGTAGCACAGTAACAGGGTTTAAAGAATACAGCCTCTGGCACTAAGAATAGGTTAAGTACTCAGAAATTCAATTCTATTGTTTAGCTGCTTCATGATCTTAAGAAGTTAGTTAACTCTCAGTGCCTGAATCTCCTTATCTACCAGCGGGATAAAGAATAGTACCTACCACATAGAGTTGTTAATGAGAATTTTCAAATGCTAATAAAAATAAATTATATAATTAACAGGAAGAACAGGAAGAACCAATAAAAAAGGGAAATGGATGATACAACTATTCACAAAGTTAATGCAATATAACCAATAAATACTTTTTGTGCTCTTAATCACTTTTTAAGCTTACCCTAATTTAGTATGGATTTTTAAACACATAAACATATACATTTCACTTATCAAAATACCATGAAGTAAAATAATTAGCATCTCTACCCTTGCTAAGAATTAATAATCATCTCAATTTATTAATTTCTGTTAATTTTAAAGTGACCCAAGGCCAGGGGGTGGTGGCGCATGCCTGTAATCTCAGCACTGGGGATGGAGAGGCAGGAGGATCACCACCAAGTTCAAGGCTAGCCTAACACAGTGAGTTCAAGAACAGCCCGAACCACAAAGGGAAATCCTGTCAGAGACAGAGACAGGAAAGAAGGGAGGGAGGGAGGGAGGCAGGCAGGAGACACAAAGTTTCTGTGAAAAATTCTAGTAGTTTGTATGAATGGTTAAACTTAGTAAAAATAACTGTGAAATATCTAATTCCTTGATCATATCTGATAGATCAACTAAATGCCACAAAATTGGCAATAAATCGGGCTGGAGGGTTAGCTCAGTGGTTCCAGCGCCTGCCTTGCAAGTGCAAGTCCTGAGTTTGATTCCCGGAAACCACATATAATGCTGGGCGTGGAGACTCACGCCCACCAGCCATCAATACCACATACCACAGTGCCAGGCATGGTGGCTCACGCCTGTCATCCCAGCACTCGGGAGGCAGAGGCAGGAGGATTGCTGAGTTCGAGGCTTGCCTGGGCTCCATAGTGAGCTCAGGGCCAGCCTGAACTACAAAGCGAGACCCTGTCTCAAAAACAAAACAAAACAAAAATTGCCAATAAATCCTTTTGATCACTACACAATCTGCGCACACACTGCCTGAGGCCTTACCTATCTTCATCTTTGTCGTCGTCCTCGTCATCATCCTCATCGTCGTCATCGTTGAAGAGTTGGTAATAATCTCCGCAGCCACCCCAAAAGCTGCTGTCTTGAATTTCCTGCCTTCTTGCGGCAACTCTGCTTTCACACGTGATGTGGTGGTGTGCTCCCCGCGCAGTGATTCTTGAGTACGCTGCACCCAAGAACATGCACTCGTGCTCTCCGTCATCAAACTCTTCACATTTGATTATGGGGTCATCTGAGCCACATTCCTCAACTTCCAAAGCCTCCCTCCATCTCTGGACACTTCTTGGTTTAGTATCGTGCCTGGTAAAACCTAATTCTTGGTCTACCTGGGTTGAGCTTATCACTTTCCTAACTTTTGGCCTCACTACCTGATCAGGAAAACTTCCATACTTTTTGTCCCTATCACCAAGATTTTGTTCACTACAAATGTGCCCTGTAATGCAAGCTACATTTTCAGTCTGTGTTTCCCGGTCAGTACTCTCTTCCTGTTCCTTTCTAACAACATTTTCAGAGGAAGACCTTTGATATTCCTGGCCATTTGGAAAGACAAATTCAAGATCTCCTGAACTTTTCAATAATGATGCCGGATCTAACTCTTCAAACTCATCGCTTATTTCACTGTTAAAAGAGGGAAGTGATGGTGAAAGACCCGCATATGTTTCTGCCTCTTTATCTTCCAACACAATTACTGTACGGCCTAATTCGTCCTGGTAACTACCATCTTCCATAATTTCTGCAGAAAATCGAAGACAGTCATTATCCTCCCCTCGCCTGCTGACTGGATGATAAGCATTACAATGAACAAATGTAATTCCATTTTGGACACTTGAGGCATTACAAGCTCCCAGAGTATACTCTCCTCCCTCAGAGTGATTATGAACATTCTTACTGCTTCCTAAGGTCTCCCTGCCTTCCTCACTGTGATGTACGGCAGCAAAGGATGGACTGCTGCTCTCAACGGTTTCTGTGCCACGTGCGGAAACTTCTGTTTCACTTTTTTCAAATTTAGGTTCACTGGGTAAGGAAGAATGAACTTGATCCAATGGACTGGACCCTGAATAAAGAACAAACGCAAACATTTTGCAGAGATTAATTCAGACAAAATTTTAGATAACATATCATTTAAATGGTTATCATACCAATTATTACCTATTCAAAAATATGAGTGCATTTTTCTGACAAATCCTCCTGTGCTCCCTACATTAACTCACCGGCAGCACACATTGGCTACCTTATTGTTCATCTACATCATTGTGTAGCTTTTCAATCTCTTTTGTACATTTCTCTTACGGTTTTTTTTTAACCTAAATCTTAATACCTAAACCTTTCTGCAAGATGCATAAAGGAGAGATTAGTAAGAAGTTACATAATGAGAAAATAAGCAATGTAACAGTAAAACAAATCTGCCTTCCCACTGAGCTCCAAACCTACCTTGCTTTATTACATGCAATTAAAAATAAAACATTTCAAAAATACTTATGATAGATATGAGTTACAGATCTAAGAAAAATGAGGCTATTGGGCCTGGGTGTTACTTCTGACCATTGTGTCCCAGGTTTTAAGCATGTACTAGATTTCTACACCTAAAATATACTGTTTTAATAATTTATAATGAGTTCATTTTAAATGTGCTATAGCTATGCTGGAAAAACAAATAAGTCAAATGTTGATTCTTTACCATGGTCTACCTGTCAGAATTCTGAGATGAGAGTTAAAACAACTCTAGCTATGAATTATTTTAAGCACAATTCTTTCATTATCATTAATTTTAAGTGAAAAATATTCAGATTTGTTGGAACAAAAATTTATAAATTAGAACATAATGAAGTTCAGTTTTATTGTAAAAAACTATTGGAAAGACCTTAACTAATAATTTGTATTGATATATATGCAGGATATTAAAAATAATAGCATTATCTAGTTTGCTTGGAACAAGAGGCAGCATTATGAATCCACACCAAAGGAACCTGGCTATATATAAAATCCATTTAAATCACTGATCAAAAAATTTTTTTGGAATAATAAAGGATTACCTGACAATTATATTTCATAAAATGATAAAGATACCATTGTTAAGCTAAATTATTTTTAAAATAAATTTTATTTTTTTCAACTCCCCCAAGATCCCTGTCACCCCTCTATGTACAAAACATTTGTTTCCGTTCTTTTCTTCAGTTTCCACTTTTTTAAATTTATTTTTTAATTTAATTTAATTTTATTTTTGAGACAGGGTCTCACTTTGTAATTCAGGCTGGCCCTGAGCTCACTATGTAGCCCAGGGAAGCCTTGAACTCAGAAGTCCTCCTGCTTCTGCCTCCCCGGTGCTGGGATTACAAGTGTGAGCCACCACACCTGGCCAATTTCCACTTTTAATTAAGCTAAATTCTTTAGACATAAAGTTATTTAAATGTAACATGCTAGGAAAAATAAACTCAGTTAACATCAAAAAAGCTTTGGTTGGGCCGGAGGGTTAGCTCAGTGGTTCTGGTGCCTGCCTTGCAAGCGCAAGGTCCTGAGTTCGATCCCTGGTAACCACATACAATGCTGGGGCGTGGAGACTCACACCCACCAGCAATCAATATCGCATACCACAGTGCCAGGCGTGGTTGCTCATGCCTGTAATCCCAGCACTCGGGAGGCAGAGGCAGGAGGATTGCTGAGTTCAAGGGTTGCCTGGACTACACAGTGAGCTCAGAGCCAGCCTGAACTACAAAGCGAGACCCTGTCTCAAAAAAAAAAAAAAAAAAAAAAAAGCTTTGGTTTTTTTGCCTTGTTTGAATAGTTTCTGGCTAAAGACTATGACAATGTAATTACTACCATGACAGCACAGCTAATGACAGGCCATATTCTGCTTTTTTATGTTCAGATATATTTCTACTATTAATATTAAATTCAATCAAAATTTCAAAAAATAATTTCTTGGCAGAAAATGCATGATATCTATATTATGGAAATGCACAAAACCTACTCTAAATTTTAAATACTGTAAGATAATCACTACATAACTATTGATAACCCCAAAGTAATTACATGTTATATACCTGAAGAATTTTCCTTTGGAACATCATCTAGTTCCAACACTTCATAGTCATCACCAGCCCGGCCTAAACTTCTTTCATGTCTGGTCATACATGGTTTAAAACTGACATATGCATGTCTTCTTCCATATCTTCTGCCTGTAATTGTCTGATATCCTCCTGCTGATTTAGGCCAAACAGGCTTGCTAGATTCTTGATCCATTACTGACAGTAAAAACAAAAAACAAAAAGAGGGACAGCAATGACCTTTATTCTGGCAACATGTATGCTATTACTCACCAGGTCACGAGTTACTGAACATCAAGTGCACCTTACCCATACCATAAAACAGTCTCCACATACTAGATCATTAAATCTAAAATACTATATGATGAGACCTAGTGGTCTCTTCCTTCAGAAACATACCTTCTAAAATATGGTTTCTGAAGGTATTTTAGATTTTTTAAAATTATGTTTATTGGTACACATTCTAGGTGTACATAATGACCACATTCATCACAGGGAATTTGTACCTGTATGATATACACTTTGACTTATTTTTTCCCATTCTTCTACACTCTCTTCAAATCTTCTTCCCCTTATTTTCAAGAGCTCTATTGCTTTTTTTTTTTTTTTTTGAGACAGGCTCTCACTTTGCAGTTCAGGCTGGCCCTGAGCTCACTATGTAGCCCAGGTGAGCCTCGAACTCAGCAATTCTTCTGACTCTGCCTCTGCCTCCCGCCTACTGGGATTACAAGCTTAAGCAAACAAACCTGGCATTTATGGTATGTGGTATACTGATTGCCGATGGGCGTGAGTCACCATGACCAGTATTGTTGTATGTGGTTATCAGGGATAGAACCAGAGACCTTGTGCTTGCTAGGCACATGCCGGAACCACTGAGCCAAATCTTTGGCCCTCTATTTCTATTTTTTTTCTTCCTTTGTCATTTTTTCCTTTCTCTTCCTTCCTTCCCACCACCCCCTTCCTGGTTGCCCTACCTATTTGAACATTTTTTCCTATTCAGAATGCCTATTATATATACATTTTTGCCCTTTCAGCTTTCACCCCAGAGAAACAATATGGTATTTATATATTGTCTGATTTATTTCACTTCAGAGCATGGTCTTAGGCTGCAACCATTTAGCTATAAATTTCTTGTTTATTTTTCTTTATGGCTGAGTAATACTCCAGTGTATACATACAAAAACCCCAGATCTTCTTTATCCATTTATCAACTGATGGGCATTTGGGATGTTTCCAAGATTTAATTATTATAAACTGTGTCATTATAAACATGGGGGTGCATATCACTATGGTATGATGCTTTTGATTCTTTGGGAAGATAATAAGGAAATTATCAGAAAAGATTTTTATATGCCAAATTATTACACTACCAAAACTCTTTACAGATTGGAGAATCATCTCCCAGATCACCAGAGTAAAATACCTTTCATCTACATTCTTTTCATATAAATGCCTACTATATATTTGATGACTTGGTTATTAGCACATAACATGGTAGTTTCAATTATTTTACAGTAATCATGTTCTATCAATGACTACAGGTAACATCCTTTGATGGTAAATGTATCATAAAGAAACAACTAGATCACAATATATTCCAAAGCCTAAAATAAAATTCACTCAAAATAGTCATGAGCCAAGTCACACACACACACTACCCCAGTTTTTGAAACTATAAATGAATGGAATACATTATGATAAGAAAAATCATCCACATGTAATTAACCCAAATATTAAGTTTCAATACCTCAATGATACACAGTAATAAACCATAGCACCCTTTGCTAAATAGCATATTTATATACATACGTATTAATTTGAATTTGCTTAGCCAATTATATATTACATATACTACACAGAAACTAAAAGAAGTATTTCCTCACAGTATCTACTATAGTCAATAAACAAGTTTCATATGTCTTCCTCCAGTGAATTACGAATTAAAATCCTTCTGAGCAGGGAAAAATATGCTCATAACACATATTAGCAAGGGCTTCCTTTTATCTAAATATTTTAAGAAGACTGAGATGGATACTGTTTTCTGTTTTTAAAAATTAAAAAAATTATGGTTAAAATTAAATGTTTTAGGTATTTGTTCAATAATTTCAGAATCAATGCCCTTAACAACTTTTCCAAAGGAACAGTCTCCAATGTGGAATGCAAACAGAAATCAAGAAATCTGGCAAGAAAACTTCTGAATACTTTCTATATCAAGAATTAAAAATTAAGCTTTATACACATTCAATAGATGGAGTAACCCTGACCATTAAGGCCACATATTAGATGAAAAGTTCACATAAGGAACAAGAAGTCTCTAAGGTGGGAAACTGATTGCTTCCTTACCTGATGGCTCTTTTTCAATGTATTGTGACATATGGCAACTTCTGCAACCGCAGTTCAGTAGAAATGTTGACGTGACTTAGTTTTCACTCATACAGTGGATAAGCTTTGAAAGATTCCTACAGAAAACAATGGATTGAACAAACTATTAGCAATAAAACAACAAAACAAAAATGGCAAATTGAAATTTCTCTTCCTGGTAAAAATCTGTTAACCCTGTAACTTAAGTGTAACCTCCAACAAGTCAATCAAAAAACCCTCAGAAGGGGCCAGAGGGTTAGCTCAGTGGTTCCGGCGCCTGCCTCGCAAGCGTAAGGACCTGAGTTCGATCCCCGGTTACCACATATAATGCTGGGCGTGGTGGCTCACGCCTGTAATCCCAGCACTCGGGAGGCAGAGACAGGAGGATTGCTGAGTTCGCGGCGGCTTTTGGGCACCATAGTGAGCTCAGGGCCAGCCTGAACTACAAAGCAAGACCCTGTCTCCAAAAAGAAAAAAAAAAAAAAAACCCTCAGAAGTATCAAAATGACTGTATAAAATCACAGGCCTACATGTGTCCTTGATGGCTCTTTCCATTTTTTCTTTTCTGTTTTTAATCCTTTTTTTCTCTACCTTATTCTTAACCTTAAGAATTCTAACAGTTACAGGGCTAAAAGACCTACAGTACTTGAAGAAGCAAAAATAGTACAGTGTAATCGGCACCAGAACAGCTAGATCATATAGCCTTATCAGCACTTCTTCCAACATATCTGCTTGTTTGCTTATAAATTTTAGGTGTTGGTGTTAGTAGCAATCATAAGGATCTCACATACCAAAGGCAAGTGTATCAAGAATTGAGGGATTTAAATAAAATTTAGCCTTTACTAAACACAAAAAAAGCTCCAACTGCTCAAACAGTACACAAAGGAATTAATTTCAAAACAATTTGTATTTGTTAATGGCAAGTTATGGTTTTTACTGAATAAGACTTGGTTCTTATTTGTGATTATCTAGTCAATCACCTGTTAAGAATAAGTACATTAATGTCTACACACATTAATTATTGCTAGTTGCCATTAAACATTTAAAGGTGATGTTTGTATTTTATATTAATATATAAGGTAATTTTTTAGACTCTAAGTTTTTTTTTTGTTTTTTTTTTTTGAGACAGGGTCTCGCTTTGTAGTTCAGGCTGGCCCTGAGCTCACTATGTAGACCAGGCAAACCTTGCACTCAGCAATCCTCCTGTCTCTGCCTCCTGAGTTCTGGGATTACAGGCGTAAACCACCACGCCCAGCACTGTGGTATGTGGTATTGATTGCTGGTGGGTGTGAGTCTCCCCGCCCAACATTGTATGTGGTCACCGGGGATCGAACTCAGGACCTTGCGCTTGTGAGGCGGGCGCTGGAACCACTGAGCTAACCCTCTGGCCCTAGATTCTAAGTTTTGTTATTGTATTTTTATTAGTATGTATTTACAGTACAGAATTACATTATTTTGGAGAGTTTATACATGTACATAACACATCTTAATTCTTTCTTTTTGGTTCCCCTCCCTTCACCTCCCAACTCTTTTTTTTTAAATTCAATTCTTTATTGGTACATTTTATATACAGCTCACAATCACACTCAACATTGGGGAATTTGTACCAGTATATGACAGAATTCTCATTTTACCCATATCCCTACCCACACACAACCCTTCAGCCCTTATATACATGCTATTTCTTTTTCTTTCCAAATCATATTTATTCTTTCCCCTCATTACTTCCCCTACCACATTCCCTTTGAATATTACCTATTTTACAAAATCTGTCATACATTCTAGAACTCATTTACATCTACAGGTTCTCATCCAGAGAACAGGTACAGTATTTACATATCTGTTATCTATTTATTTCACTTATCAGTGAGTCCTCAAGGTGTATCCATTTGCACATAAATGAATGAAACTTGTCATTCTTTATGGCAGAGTAATACTCCATTTTATTAAAAAGCCCACATCTTCACCCCCCCAACTCTTAATCTTCTTCCTATTTTGACTTTAGTAAGGGCTTAGTTTTATTTAAATGCCTTCATTATTAAACTTGGCCTATTGCCAATTGCCTGTCACTAACACAAATTTATCACATGACAGCTCTACAATTGAGTTTAACTGTAATCTGACTATTGACAGCTACTTATTAACATACATAAGAGGATGCATTTACTCATATAATTACAAATTCTGCAAAAAGTTGTAATTCTCATATCTGGATTAAGTAAGAAGGTAACCAACAGCTGAGAAAATATATAAAAATATTTAAATCACACTGGTAGTACCACAGCCTCTAGGTAATACTGTGTTATTAAGGAAAACAATCTGAAATTATTATGGCCATCTTAATGAACAGTTTATAAAGAACATCATATAATGGATGTTATACTCAAGGTTTTTACTCTTTGGAATATGGTCTTTTTCTACCATGTATCAAGTTCTGTTTTCAGAGCCAGAGATGTAACAATCTATAAATGATAAATACTTCTGCTGTTCTAAAATTACAGACACTAAATAATATATAACATGTTAGATAACATATACTACAGGTCAAAATAAAGCAGAGAATAATGAGTTGTGGGAGTGAATAACAAGGGGTCATTGAATCAAATATCTGAAAAGATGGGGGAAATGTGGGAACCTAGGGAAAAAGCATCCCAGGTAAAATAAACTGAAGATAAGGAAGTGAGAAGTTCCAAAAATAATCAAGTAACAGTAAATCTAAGACAATGAGCCAGGAAATAATGGACAAAGTTAGAATACAAATGATGAAAAAAAGATGGGGAAGAGTGAAGTAGAATAGATCACTTAGGCTTTCGTTCTGAGTTGGATTTAAACTCTGAATGGTTCTGAGCAGAGAGGGGACATCATCTGACTTCTGTTTTTAGCAGGAACCACTGGGCTCTCTGGCCACTGCGTTGAAAGCATGAAAGAAGACAAGGTTAAAGACAAGGGGCCCGTGCTCGCTTCGGCAGCACATATACTAAAGACAAGGGGCCTGGTTACAAAACTAGAAAAATAACAGTGGCAAGAATCACAGTGGTTTAGAGCAGGATAAAGCTGAAGTGAGAAATGGGTTCTGGATATACTGTGAAAATAGAGCCAACAATATGTAATGATACAGGATATGAAAGAAAGCAAGGAGTTGAGGTTGACACCAGGTTTTACAGGATAAGACTTTTGGAAAAATGGACTTGTCATTAAATGATAAGGGAGATTTTATGGAAGACAGATTTGGAGAAAATATTTCAAGCTCAGTTTTGGATGTGTTAAGTTTGAGATGTTAGATATTATCTAATTTGAGTTTAACTATTAAGTAGGAGTCTGGAGTTGACTGACAAACTCTGAGTTGTTAAAAAAAACCTGGGGGTTGTCAGTA
>PVIC010001118.1:0-19066 GCA_004025085.1 Thryonomys swinderianus
GACCTCTTGGGAAGGAATAAATATGATACAGAAAGAAAATAAAAGAGCATGTATAAAGGGGGGAGGAGGGGGGAGTGGGTAGGGATATGGGTAAAAATGAGAATTAACTTGTGGCATATACTGGTACAAATTTCCCAATGTTATATGTGATTTTGAGATGTATATAAATTGTACCAATAAAGAATTCAATTAAAAAAAATAAAGGAAAGGCAGTAACCAGTGAATTTGGCCTAATAGCATTTTAGCCCATAGTAAGAATGATGGATTTATCATCTCTGTTTTTGCAGTGGTTTGTTTAAAGCAATTGTTAAATTCTCTTTAGGCACCAGGATTAAGTGTGAGCATAGAAGAAGCTCTAAGAACATGATTCAATGAAGCCTGGTCTCCCCAGATGCCAAAGAGCACATGTCCCTGTGTTTAGGGTAGAGGAGCCCCTTTTCCTCTGCTTCTGATTCTGCTTCCCAGCTTGGTAAAACGCAGCTGCCACTTGATCTAGTCACACAAGGGCTCCCTCCGTATTTGTGTGTTTGCAGCTACAGGCTTAGTGTCCTGCATGCCAGATGACCAAATACACATTTGTTCATCCTGCAGACCCTTATTGAAGGCCACCGTGTAGGATCATAGTAGTGAAGAAGAAAGGAAGGTACCTGCTCCCATGAAATGTTTATCTTTGCAGGGAAGTTAGATAAATAATTACTCTTATGCTTGGTGCCATGAAAGAAAAGGACAAACACTGTTATGAATACCTAACAGGAAGAGCTAATCTAGTCCTGTATTTCAGGAGAAAATGAGCTATTAGCTGAGACCTGTAGAACAGGTGCCATTTACCCATGCAAAACTAGGAATGGAGGGCCACTTTCCATTTCTAGTTATTAAAAATGAGAGAAGGCAAGAGACAACGTTACTTGTGCTGTGTTCTTTGTTCCACTCATGGTATAAACAGCATGTTGTATGTGCAAAGGAGTATTAGAACTTCATCTATAAGAATAATTCCAATAAATTTAGCTTTACCTTTCCATATGTTTTCTTAAATTAAGACCCATATATGTGTGTGTGTGTGTATGAACTTTTAGTCATACTATTCAAGCCCTCAAATTTTACATATTTGCCCTAATTTAGTAAGTAGATCTCTACATAGATAATTGGCTGGTCTAAATAAAGTTATGAAAATAATGTACAAAGATTGCGGCCTTCCAATATCTGTGTATTTCATAACATCTTCAAGTAATCATGACCTTGTAGCAATGAGGTGTATGCACTGATGTGTTGTCTTAGAAGTTCATGGCTTCGGGCCGGAGGGTCAGCTCAGTGGTTCTGGCGCCTGCCTCGCAAGCACAAGGACCTGAGTTTGATCCCCGGTAACCACATATAATGCTGGGCATGGAGACACACCCACCAACAATCAACACCGCATACCACAATGCCAGACGTGGTGGCTCACGCCTGTCATCCCAGCACTCAGGAGGCAGCAACAGGAGAATTGCTGAGATCGCGGCGGCTTGCCTGGGCACCATAGTGAGCTCAGGGCCAGCCTGAACTACAAAGCGAGACCCTGTCTCAAAAAAAATCAAAAAAAAAAGAAGTTCATGGCTTTGTCTTGGATAAAACTCAGGAATCCTACCACGCAGGTATTTTAACTGTCCCTATTTCAAATTGTTAAAGCATGAAGGTTTCATTGAAACGATTCTCCTTCTTACTAAAAACTTCTCAAGGAAACTTAGAAAATGTTTTTGCTTATTGTCCTTGGTGCCTTTGGGTGAGCAAGATAGTGTTCACTGTCATTTAAATGTTTGCTCACACATTAGCAATCCTTTGGCCCCTACACAAAGATTTGAACATGTCCTTATCTATAAAATGCAAACTTCAGTGTATTCATGGGAGTTCTTTGGCCTCTGTGGATTCAGACATCCAGTTGGAGCTGTCAACTCAACAGCAGCAGATCTTGCAGTAATACTTTCTATTCATTGCCATATGTGTGTGTCATTCTTATACACACACACATACCTCAGGGTAGAAAGGATTATTGCTCCTGTGCATAAATTGTGATAATAACAAGGAGCACAGCTTTATAGTATGAGCTGTCCCTGATATAATCATCTTTAATATTGTGAATACTGTTGATCAAAATGATGTATTATAAAAGTGCATTCTTTTCTCATGGAAGCAATATTTCTATTCTCATACCCAGCCACTGATACAAATGACCATCACATACTAATTTGCCTAATGATCTAGAGAGTCTAACACAGATAGAGCATAAATCCCTCTAAAATGCATTAAATGGAGTAGCATAGTGGGGAAGCTCATGCATTCATCCAGTTTACTGCATCTCTTTTCTATATTTTCCTGGCAAAATGGTGATGCAACACCTGTATCAGAGTCAAGAAAACCGGAAAGCTTTCTTTATTAACATTTTGACCAGGCACCTTAAAAGTATAATGGGGCCACTTGATCACTCTTTACTACTCATGTGCTGCCTTCTGTTTCTTACTTTCTTGTCTCTTTAGCAAACAAAAGTTAAGATCTAGTTGTTGGTCATTCTGTTGCTTTTAATCCTAATGCATCTTTATTCTTCCTGGACCCACCATCTCATTAGCACCATCTGTTTCACCTTGAACCAATTTAATTTTAAATGCAT
The DNA here is from genome assembly GCA_004025085.1 of Thryonomys swinderianus. Classification (NCBI taxonomy): domain Eukaryota; kingdom Metazoa; phylum Chordata; class Mammalia; order Rodentia; family Thryonomyidae; genus Thryonomys; species Thryonomys swinderianus. Next base: position 2,639 of record PVIC010001118.1, read on the forward strand.
GAAACAATTCCTATTTACACTGAAAATTTCACCCTCTGACACAGTACTACATCATTATTTCACAATGTCAAAGATGCCCAGGACTGTGGCTTACATGGTAGCCAGGCTCAGAAGCACGCTAGAGAGAGCTCAGTCCTTAGTGGACAGAAGTCCCACATTTCCATCCCAGGTCGCGTGTTGCATGTTCCGTTATACAAATGTGTTGGGCTGTTTTCTCCTTCCATTTACTTTTTGTTTTTAATTTATAGAACTCGTTTACTCAGCTAAGCATGGGCAGACTTATAAATACATATTCACTCAAATCACAGTCCGATTCTACAAAACATTTTGCTAATTCCTCTTTTGAAATTGCCTTCCCATATGATTTCACAGCATCCTATAGAGCAGCAGATCGACTACCTTAGAGTTACTGAACACTCTTCCTTGGTGATAACCTGTTAACCTCCCCTGACACTTTCTTCCCTCTCTTGCCCCTCCCAGTTTGATTTTGCCTCCACGTTGCAAGAAAGGCTTGGGTCTCGGGAGAGTAGAAAAGGGACCAGACTGATAGGCAGCTTATGGGGAACCCTGTTGCCACCCCTCCAGGGAACAAACTCACTGAGGTAAATTTCTCTGAGGGCTGTCTGCCAGCTACAGGAAATAAACTGATATTGTGGGTGTGACTGGCTCTGTGTTGTAGTTGTACATCATTCATTTTCAATTTGCTACTAAGCTAATTTTCAGTCCATTGAAGACTTACATCCAAACAACATTCCACATACATGAAAAAGTACTTGCTCTCCAATTATGTAGCCTCTTGAAAATAACTTCCTTTTTTTTTTTTTTTTTTTTTTTGAGACAGGGTCTTGCTTTGTAGTTCAGATTGGCTCTGAGCTCACTATGTAGCCTAGGCAAGCTTCAAACTCAGCAATCCTCCTGTCTCTGCCTCCTGAGTGCTGGGATTACAAGCGTGAGCCACCACACCCGGCACTGTGGTATGTGGTATTGATGGCTGGTGGGCCTGAGTCTCCACACCCAGCATTGTATGTGGTTACCGGGGATCGAACTCAGGACCTTGCACTTGTGAGGCAGGCGCCGGAACCACTGAGCTAACCCTCCGGCCCTTGAAAATAACTTCCGTTTGTAACATTTTACATCTTTTGCCTATTTAATGTTTTAAAACATGTTTCACTGAAAATTTGTTTAATAAACTTCTAGAAAGGAAGGCATTAAGGAAATTAATAAAAAATGGATAAAAATATTCTAAGCTGCAATTGGTAGAAATCTAAGTAAGTATTAATCATATATTTTGTGCTTGCTGGTTAAGCATCATAATTTTACTTCTAAGGACAGCACGAAGTGTCCTTTACCATGGGACATCTCACTACTCTTGCAAAGCCAGGTAAAGTGGAAATAAAGTGCTCAGACCACCCTTCTGTGAGAAGCCAATTAGCCCCCATTGTGTTAACTTGCCCAAACCACTTTCATTTAGCCTCATGGCTCAACATCATCAAGACAGTCCTTGAAATCTCCATCACCACTGCATCTGTTCTAAGTGTGCTCTTCTTGTCAGCATTGTCTGGGTGCCAAGGAGTGAGTGTGGCCTGCTGCTGCCCCAGCATTCTAGCAAACAGCAGGTAATCATGTATGCCCTGGCCCTACAGTTTCTCCTGTGGAGTTCCTTAGCCTATAGAAGTACCTGGTTCCCAAGAAGATAAAATTGAGGATGGAGAGAAATACCTTGTACAAGGAATAACTCACATTTAGGATCATAGCTATCCATAGGTATCCCAAGAAACACACAATGCCCTGTAGACTGTATATTCAAATAACAATCCTTGCCATTGAAGAATACCTCTAAATGTGAGAGCATGTCTCTTCTTGTTCATTCTGTTCTGGATACACTGACTACACCTGTTAACACACCTGTGCAAAACAAACCCATGTTCTCCATTTCCCATGTATGAGATTGTTTAACTGAAACATGACACATAGAGCTGCTGGCCAGATGCCCTCATGTTCTACTCTGCCAGGCAGCGGGGGTAGCTCCAAAATGACTTTGAAAAGCCTGCGCAGTGACGCTGTAGAAAGGTGCACAGGGACGAAACCATCCCTAATCTGATTGAATGTGTCTGGGAACCCAAAAGTAGGTTGCAGCAAATGCATAAAAGATGCCATTCTGTCTCAGATAACGATACAGATGTACAAGCATTCCCATCTCGGGAAATAATACAGACATAGAAACATTCTTTTTATCATAGGCCTTGGCCAAAGGATTGTTTTATACACGCCAATGAAAGTTGGTGATTCTATCAGATACATACTTTGAAGCTTGCTTCTTCAGTCCTATATCATCAGGTTAGCAAAGTTTCACAAGGTGGAAAAACTAAGCTGCATCTTCATAATCTCATGGTAAGCACTAGCAGGATAAAGAAAACCTACTGATGTCAGTGATAACGAGGCAAGCAAGGGAAAGAAAGGCAAAGCAAAGCTGGTGAAATAGGTGACAGGGAGAAGGACAAGAAGGAAAATATACCGTATCAGAGGTCTAGGAAGCAGACTGTGTGCAGCAAGGAAACTGACAGGCGCTGACGCAGGGGTGGTGACAGAACTCGTGCCGTGTTAGGGCTGGGGTGACTGCAGAGACAGAAACCAAGTGTGAGTCGGTGGGTACAGTGCGGAGGGCAAGAAGAACCAAGGGAGAGATGGAGAAAGAATAAAATTTCTGGCAAAGTTCAAGTCTCCCGACCAGGGACTTTTAGATGTTGCTTTGAGAAGAATGTCCTGGAATTCTTAGTTAAAATGTAAATTTTCTGGTGCCACATGAGACAGCACGATTTAGTACTTTGGAATAGACCAGGGATACGAGTTTTTAAAAAGGCCAATGATTGTGTATTTTGTACAGACACAGGTAGTATTCACACCTGACCTCACTCTGAGAAAAGCACTAGGAAAGCAAAGGCAGTCACACAGGTTAACAAGAGTAACTTCTCAGAAGAGGACAGGGGGTGTTCATAGGTAAGGAACATGCAACATGAACCCAGCCAGGAAACGTGGAATTGACAGGATTACGCCTGCACAGAGAGAGAAGGTAGTTCTCAGAGGCAAGTGGGGGACGTAGTTCCTAAAGTGTGTTTCCTGTATAAAAACCAATGTTGGTGACTAGATATCCCTCACCCCAGTGAGACTCAGGCACCCCCTAAAAATCCTTCAAAGGGATCTACGAACATAATTAAGCACCATAATTCTGAATTATCCCCAATTAGAAGAAGGCACATGTGAGCTCCAAGCTCTGGAGTTCGTCGGATGTTTGTTGCAAGCGGTCTGCCACTGTTGCGTGTGCGCACCGCCCTTCACCTTGGCCGACCTCCCCCTTCCCTGAGCACGGCCTCTGCGAGGCCCCTGAGTGAAAGAAGCTCCTGCTGCCACCGGTGGATGACATGAAGATCTTTTGCTTCCTTCCCTTCATCAGTGCTGGCCCTTAGGTTAGTGGCAGGATCGTGGCTGTCAAGAGTACCAGCCTGTCCCATTGGTGCACTTCAAAAGGACTTGGAACTCTGGCCAGACCAGTGGGGCTTTAGTAGTCCCATGGCTCACTCTAGGCCCAAAGGGTCTGCCATGTTGCACAAGAACAGAGAAAGCCAGGGAGTAAGGGAGGCTTGAAACAGAGAAAAAAAAAAAAAGCCATACTAAGCAAAAATGGAAGAAAAAAGCCAACAGAAGACTGGTATCTCCTTCTCCCTTTGCAATCAGACAGGCCTGCATATATCTCTCTGTCTCTCTCTCTCTGATTTGCTGTACAAGGCCTGTGCAGAAACCATCAGACCTTCTGCACCTTCGCCAGCCTGCCCCCCCAGCACCTGCTCAGGGGCCCGTTCTGAACCTCCTCCTCCTTTCTCTCTTGAGGCCCTTCCCCTGCTCCTTTGATGCCCCCGGATGGAAGTTTCTTGCACGCAGATTGGCTTTGCCTCAGTTAGTTGGCTGCCTGTCCACTTCTCAGTTAGAGGCAGAGATCTGTCTGTTCATCCTGGCACCCACCGTAGCTCACCGGACAACATTACACACACAACTAAATGACCAATAACTCTCTCGAATTCTGAGTGAAATCATTCTTTTCCCCTTGGATCTAGTTCTTTAAATTGTTGTTTATTGTGAGGAAGTCCCAGAAGACTCTTTTCTCCTCTTAGGGTAACTAAAACACATTTTCAATAAGCACTACCTCAGTTAGTGTAGCACAATTAGAATATGCATTCTCCCGGTGTGGCCTCTGAGGTCAGGTCTGGGTCTCCACCTGCTTGGCAAAGTTGGAAGGACTGTCCCTTTCCTGTCACGTCTCCTTCCTCCTGTGTACAACCGGGATAACAACCCCTTTGCATAAAGTCATCGTGAGGATTAGAGGACAAAAATGATATAAAAGTACCTCATCGATATAAAGACTTGATCAGTGGTGTGTTTATTCATTTCCTTTCCTTTCAATTCTATATTAAGCTGCTCTGGGCATTTTATTTTATTTTCCTTTTCCTGTGTTTCAAAGCAAACATTTATACTAATTAAGTAGCACCTAGTGAGTGTTAATAACATCAATAACACATTGCTTTAAAGTTCAAAAATGATAACCCTTATAAGTGGCGGCCTGCTAGTTACACTGCCAGCCACGAGGCACACCATATCTCAGCCCTCCCATGTTGCATCTGATTCATTTTAAATTGTTTACTACTCATCAACTCACGTTTTTTGACAAATACAGTTAAAAATCTAAAGCCATGCTTGGAAGGTATTTATGCCACTCTTATTTGTATTTAATCTGCAAGAAAATTTTATGTGTAAATATTTTTTTTTTAAAAAACCCTCTCGGTAAATACAGTCACTGTGAGTCCACATTCTCAGAATTATCTTAGCATCTTTATAGTTGGTGGCACTGGGTCTCGGGGACTTCTCTTTGCTCAAAATGGGCATATTTACTGATCAAGAGTTTGCTGTTGTGGCCTTCTCTGCTGGAACCTGAGGAAACAGCACCTTTGACCCCTGAAACCAGCATTTTCATATTACTCATGCCGGTCTTTTCTCACTAATTTTATGATTATAATGAGGCAGTGGTGCACTAGTTAGCACAGATGACCTTCTAATTGAAAGACTGTAAATTCAATCTCCATCGCTGGGCACCGACAGAAATTTAAATAAAGATAGCTCCTAAGACCCTTGTGATGGGCTGGCCTGGTGACCAGGGTCTAGCACAGCCCAACTCATATGTCATCAGAGACCGCCGGCAACTTGTGGGTGTTAACTACAAGTCATTAGAAGCAGGCTGCCCTCACTGAGCGAAGTGAGACGAGGGACTTTTCCCTGGCATTGATTCAAGCACCATGCCTTGCTTTTCTGTAACATGTGCCAAGCTGCATTTTTTTTTTTTTTTGTCAAAATGCTTCCTAAAACTGGACTCTGAACGTGACAGGAAGTTCCATTCTCAAATTGGACTGAAGCAAACAAGAAAAGCCTTATCTACCAGGCCACCTTTTGTCCATTGCCGTTTATAGATTGAGATGCAGTAAGCTGCCCAGGGCAGTGTTGACATCATCCCCTGGCTTGCTGTGTTCACCCCCATTTTTGACCCCCAGGACCTTGGACAGGAATCCAATTCAGATTTCCGGAATGAAGTGCCCTGAGGATCAAGAAGGGTGTGGAAAGCTGTTTAATGGCAAGTCTAAAGGAGGAATCCATGGAGCTGTAATGCTGGCAGCATTTGTACCGAACAACAGAGTACCTGCCCTTGATACATTTTTGACCTTCCATTTTGCCTTTAACATTGTTACTTGCTTGCAGACTTGTGAGCCTCCTTGAATTGCTTCTGGAAGTGAGTTGCAAAGTAGCTGTTTTACAGTGTGTCCCTAGACCTTGACAACAACTATCCAAAAATGGCTGCATGGTGTCGAGAGTGCCTCAGAGCTGGTTATTGGGTTGTCAGCATTGTGTGTCTTTATCCTGAATGTATCACTCACACACAATGGAAATTTCCCATCGCCTTTAAAGTTTTGCATTCTGTATATTTGGTTGTTAGACAAATAGAGCGAGCTTTGCCGACTTCATTTTCATTCTTGGCAGCATGTTTTTATCATAAGGCAGATAGTCATTAATTTACAGAATCAACGCTGGGAACAGCTTTTGTGATCTCATATTAAATTTTCCCCTGAATCCGCCCCTTGGCAAAAATTACTCACATCGTTAAAAAATATTTAATTAGGCTGTAGTTTATACCCAGCTCACTGGGGAAATGTTGGAATTAATATGATTTGCATGAATTCTGTTTCTCTTTTTCTGTCAGAGATTAGTTTTGAATTCAGTTCAGAGGGTCGTTGACACTGCCAAGGACTCACAATCGTGAAGGTCAAACAGGTAGCAAATACTTCCCCTGGGTAGTTTCCCTGAAAAGACAGCTCAAAATTGCTTTTAATTATGGGTTACCTGAAAGGCCACTTGCTGTTTTTATTTTTCCACAGTTCCCTGAAATACTGCATGATTGGAAGTTTTAAGTAAACCATTTTATTCCCAATGAAAACAGGCCAGCTAGTGTATAGAAATAGGTGTGCCTAGACATGTGGTCCCAGTGACTGTCGCAGAGCTTGCTGATTTCATTTGGTTGCTCACCAAGGAAGAGTCTCTTCACCTTACGTGGGGAGGGGGGGTAATGGTAGTCTGCTAAGTCAGCCAGCAGTGAGTAAAATTTCTGCATAGGAGTACATCTGCTTGCTTAATTATCTCTCACAGATAAGGCACAATGTTTAGTTATGCATTTCCTTGTTTATTCTTCCATGGGTTAGAAGAAAAAAAAAAAACCTTAGGGAATCCACACAATCATATGCCATTTTTAAAAAGGAAAATTTAATGGCACATTTAATTAATAATCTAATCAATCAATTAATCTCAGTTACATAAGTGTTGGAATCTTAATTCTTTTTTCACAGCTATATCAATAAAGAAGTGAAATGGCTGCCACTTATCAGGATAATAGGAAACGTTACAGACACAAAGAAAAATTAAAATTACATTAATTCTGGTACACTGGTCCTGATTTGCCAGTGATAGTAAAGTCTTTACATGTCAGACAAATTTCAGTTTACCCACTGGGACTATCAGGTATATGTTTATGTCATAACCGCTTCTAATGGTGAGAAAAAAATAATGGTTAGGTTTCTTAATAATTACTACTTACAAATATTGACATTTTGAATCTTTAAGCAACTCTAAATGATAAAAGGCATTTAGAACACTTTTGAGATTACCTCTGTATTTTTTTATTTTAAATTTAAAAATCATAAACCACCTGTCTTCAAAGTGCGTTCACACCACACCATGCTGTGGATGAGCCAACTGTTGATGAATAAATAGTTATATCCCAAGGGATTTATAGGGGGCTTCTTTCAGCTCTGAAAAGAAGAGAGTTGATTTGACCCTCACTTGGAAAAATTGGGAGTCGAGTCACTCACAGGAAATGGATGCCGGGTGTACCCACTGCAATAATAGCCTTATTTGATAACAGTGCTAATGAAGATCACCACATGTTCCAGATTATTCTTCAGAGTCTAAAATGGAAGAAATTTAAAAAGAGAAAAGGGAGGAAGCCTAAAATTTTATGAGTATTGATGCTCTATGAGACACAAAAATCTCAATCCTTAAAACACCCTGAAAAGTAATCATCTCCATTTCATAGGTGAGAAAGGTAAAGTTCAAAGAGGCAGACTATCTTTTAACTCTGCCCCTTCCTGTTCACATGCACTTGCCTTGTACATATGAACGTAGAAAGAGAAAGTACCTGCAATCAGCACAGGAAGTTACTGGCAAAGCTGTGACTGGAAGTCAATATTCCAGTGTATGGTATTTCATAGTACCCTCTCCATGTACCTTGCATGTATGTCTGAATTTTCCCTGATACATTCTCAGACCAGTTGAGGTTAAAACTAAATGCTAAATTTAAACTATCTTGACGTTTTCCCTACCTTTTCAATAGCAAGCCATCTTAGCTCTTGCTTTCCTCAGATAAATTCAAGCATGTGAAGTCTTACTTTTACACAGCAAGGTCATGTCCACCAATAGTAGAAGGCAATTCATGTAACCAATAGCATATCTCCAATAAAAATTCTTGTCTAAATATATAAAAACCAAAAGATATGAGTGAAAGAAAATAAGTTAGAGTACTATTGATGTTTTAGAAACTGTGTGAATGGACACAAGACAAGGAACATTAATTCACCCTGCAAAAAGATAGGTGACTCAAACAGAAGAAACCTTTTCCATCTAGTTTTTACTTCATTGTTTGCTTTTTATTTCTTATTTTTTGAAGAGCTCAAAACTTCAAGGATTCCTTATTTAAACTTCTTCCTATCTATCCATAGAGCAGGTCTTAATATTTCATCTCAGAGTTTCAAAAAAGAATAGAGTCCAAGAAAAATGCAGTTTTCATCCACTTGAAAGCAAACACACAGCTTCGTATCATTCACCCTGAGGAGGAATAGTAAGGGGTACAACTCCTGACTCCCGGTTTTGTTATTCATTGCTTCTACCCAGCCACATCCAGGTACCCTCTTATCTACAGTCAAGCCATTGGGCTAAAGAAGCAAAGAAAAAAAACGTAGTGTTGAATTTCCAATGTTCAGACTCGCCCCCCTCACCCTGTACCAGGGATAGAACTCAGGATCCTGCACATGCGAAGCAGGTGTTGTGTCACGAGCTAAATCTCCAAACCCCAATCAGACTTTTCAATCTGAGAAAAGTAGACATAGTTTAAAGAGGACTGTGGCAGAGATATATTGAAAACAAAGGCAGATCAGGGAATTTCTAAATAATTGACAAAAAAAAAAGTATTGTGCTGTGAGGTGCATAGGGTTTCTCTTATCAGTTCTGACTCAGGGCAGAAGATGCAGGTAGATAATAGTTTCATCATGGCTATTGTTTATTTACTGCATACTATGTGCTAATGATACTACTCATCTGATTTCTTCAACAACCCCAAAAGTAAGTTCTAACTTGGAGGGAAATGGAGGTTTGCAAAGGTTACCTGACCTCTTTCAAGTCACACAGTCACAAATTGGCACAGCTGGGATTCAAACCCTGGCCTTTCCAAATCCAGAGTCAAAATACAACCTTGCCACTGATCAAAGGAGGTCTCTGGGGGTTGAAGCAGACTGATTTTTTTAAAGAAATTTTATTGAAATTGTGTATAGTTAATATGTACGAGTATGCTGGCTTTTTTGAGGGGGGTTGTTTTTTTGTTTTGTTTTTCGGTTTTTTTGAAACAGGGTCTTGCTTGTAGTTCAGGCTGGCCCTGAGCTCACTATGTAACCCAGGCAAGCCTCGAATTCAGCAATCCTCCTGCCTCTGCCTCCCGAGTGCTGGGATGACAAGCATGAGCCCCATGCACAACACTTATGCTATTTTGATATGCTTATTCATATTGAACTGATAACTTTAATTAACATATCCATGTTTTCAGTTTGTATGTGTGTGTAGTATGGTGAGAACACTTAAAATCTGCTCTCTGGGGCCGGAGGGTTAGCTCAGTGGTTCCAGCACCTACCTCGCAAGCGCAAGGTCCTGAGTTCGATCCCCAGTAACCACATACAGTGCTGGGCGTGGAGACTCATGCCCACTAGCCATCAATACCACATACCACAGTGCCAGGCGTAGTGGCTCACGCCTGTAACCCCAGCACTCGGGAGGCAGAGGCAGGAGGATCGCTGAGTTTGAGGTTAGTTTGGGCTACACAGTGAGCTCAGAGCCAGCCTGAACTGCAAAGTGAGCCCTTGTCTCAGAGAGAGAGAGAGAGAGAGAGAGAGGGAAAGAGTTGAGAAATAGATGTTAGTATCCATTTCATCTTTCTACATTTCTACCTTCCCAGATTTAGGTTCCTACAGTAACATTGTTCTACACACTGACAACAAATGGGAGCCCCCATGGATTTATTTTTCACATGAAATGTTCCGAATACACAAGTATTTATTTTGTGTATGTATTATGTAAAACTGTTGCTGCAGTACTCTTGCAGTTGGGCCACAGCAAGGTCAGGGGGCGTTTCGGGCGCTGATTTACACCCTGTTGCTCCAGAGGTTCGTCATACTGACTGCAGGAGGTGACGGAAACTGATTTCTCCAGCCGAATACTGCTGCTTACATGCCCACTCCTCAGAGCTCTCACAAATCTGAGGCGCGGGTTTGCTGAGGCCCCGCCGCACCCCCTCCACCTCAGCCTGAAAGGGCAGCGAGCCGCGGCCACGGCCCCTCCACCACGCGTCCGCCTGTGAGGCTTCGCTCGACAAACGGAGCCAGCGTGTCAGTTAGGGGGAAGTGTGTGTGTCCTCAGGATGCTTTCTAGGTATTTTCTTATGTGTTCCCCATCACAGAAAGCGGAGGTGGTCTCTTCAAGGTAAGAAGTTAAAAGTAGAAAAAGGAGGAGAGTGACTTATCCAGCCTCACTCCAAGAAGCAGTGGCGGAGACGCAGGCGGAGGAGTCAAGAAAGGGTATGACCTTCCGCTTCCCAGGGCAAGATTTAAGGCAGAGATTCATGCCACACCATCTTATTATCTTTGGATATTAATCGGGGCACTGTAACTAAATTGGTCTTTCTGTTTTTGTCTTTTTCTACTGTTCTGAAAACTTGATTCTATACACCTTGATTCCATATACCTTGTTGGCACACTACAGTATGCCAACAGGTCTAGAAATATGATTGTCACACTGCTTTGGACACTAAAATACTGTTTTACAAGTTAAACTACTTATAATAACGAAAACCAAATAAAACATACTGATAGAGGGCTGCTTTAGGTGGAAAGTGAGAGGCGGGCCTTGGAGGTACCCCAGAAATTCCTTAACCTAGGCCCCACAGGAAGGTTCAAAGAACCTGTAAGTGTCAGGCAGAAGTTGGAAGAGAAAGAAGCCACGCTTTTCACCAAAAACTCAAAAGGTCCATGAGCCCTTTGGATCTAAGTAGCTTTCTGTTATTTCAATATGAGATCCAAATACTGTAGTTTATTGACATATCTGAGTGAACCCCGAATTATATTGAATTTATAATGGCTATTCCATGCTTCTTAGTCTTAAGAAGTGGAAGAACAAAATTAATAGCATCTTTTAATAGAGAAAGAGAAGCTATCGTGTCGCTCTGGGACCTCAAATACTTAGCAAACCCTGTGAACCACTCATTTTGCAAAAATTGTTTAACACCATTTACTCAGTTACATGCTCATTCATTTGATTAGCATCTGTGTGGAACATTGGTTATGCACCGTAGGTTGTATCAATAAGTCTGACAGAATGGCTCCTGTCCTCAGCAATCTTCAGTCCAGCTAATGAATGTCCAGTTACACTCTGATGACTCACTGTATGTCAGATTTTCTTTGTAAGGGCAGTACATTCATTATCTCGCTTAATTATGACAACAGGAATGTAGGTTCCATTATTATCTTTATAACTAAGGAAACAGTAGGGTAACTTCCTCAAGAAGGGTAGATAATGGTTAGACCCCAGGCCATTTTCCTCTAGAATTGACTTTCATAACCAGTGCTGTCTAAGAAGAGTATGCGAAAGTGTTGAAATATCTCCTTGGAACATAGCTCATTTTGCCACCAATTAGCCATAAAACTGAACGTTCATCCCAAATATTCAACCAAGAATTCTAGTCCAAAAAGTATACCTTGCCTATCTGTCTATACTTTAGGTGGCTTTTTAAATGTTCAGCAGAAAATGCAGAAACCCATCAGTCTCAAATACAAGACTTCACTTCTCAATGATGCAATTAAAATTAGAACAAGAGATTTAAAAAGTAATTATGAACAGTCACCCAAAACTATTACACAGTATACAAGGGCTGACAGTAAATTCAACTAATAATAGCTTATCAGAAAACATACGTTCTTCAACAGTCTCTATTTCATTTAAGGAAGGACTAAAGTAGCATTAGAGTGATGGTGACTCATTAGTGAATTGAAATTGATAGTCTGTGGCTTTGTTTTATGCTTGTTCTTATGTAGGGTTGTTGAGACAGTAAACTGGGTGCTGAGGAAGTCAAAAGAATGGTCAATGGTATAGACAAAAGGAATCCTCAGGTATAAAGGAGATGCAAACCCTATGCAGTTTGCATTGGAGAGGAAACGACCCCAGTTCCTCCTGAGGCTCAAACTTGGAGTGGAGGGTGTTGTTTCCCTTGGAAAACATGGATTAGATAAGCAATCTCTGTCCCTTGTAAGAGGAATAGATTTCTGTTGTGAAAGGTAGGAAGAAAGTGCCAGGGATTTAGCTCAAGTGGTACCACGCCTTCCTTAAAATGTAGTAAGAAAAGAAGAAAAAAGAAATACATAGCTGGGTGCTGATTAAAATGAGTACAGTTTGCCTGTTGCTTTATTAGGATGAAGCTGAATATCTGACCTCAGAAAGTAGGCAGTGTTCTCTGATGAAGTCCCTGATCCTCACTGAAGAGAAGAGGCTGAGTTTATAGTCTGTAGCAGCTAATTCTACCAGGTCTGAGCCACTTCCATCAGTGCATTTTGCGCCTTTCATTTTTCATAACTTATTTCTAAACACTAAAGCTATTACATGTGAGGCATCCACTTTCAGTTGTGGATAAACATAGAGCTGCAATTGAGTGCTCACAAACATTGCCCATGAACCTTTGATTTATCTTTGTTTTGATTTTGTTTTGTATTTTGTATTCCTCATGCTATGAGTAGTATGAACTTTCCCATTTGCAAAAGGGTTTAATCAACAGTAAATGTTTTCAATCAGATTAAAACCCCAAATACTTTAAGAGTCATGTATTTGTTCTGTCCTGCTAAATGCATCACTTTATCTTGGTGCTGAAGGGCAGTACAAAGCCACAGATGTGGTCATGAACCTCTTGCAACAGGCAGGTAGGTGTGTTGATGGTTACCATCAATGAGTGTTTATCTAAAAAGAATTCTGGGTTCTTCCCCATAATTCTTCCCCTTCTCTATGAAAAATAAAAAATTGGAAATCACCTATGGAGGCTGTTTTATTTGTCTGTGTTTTGAGGGCAGCACACTTACATACTCTCAAAAGCAATCAATAGAAGCAAACCCAGGCCTTCCAAGAGTCCTTAATTATATGTCTAGGAATGCATATGTATTCATATGTAATACTTGTGTTTCTGCAGTATTTCTTCCACCCTTTTTAGCTGACATGTGCAGACTCTTTGAAAGCAAAGAGTAAAATCAAGAGTGTAACAGGGAAATGCACAATGAGTTGTTAAATGTGATGGCAAAATATTAAAAAAAAATTTAAAGCTTGAGTCTGTATGATCAGTAAAAGAAGGAGGAAAAAAGACAGCCAGCAAACTGTCTATCATGTGATGAAATTTGACAGTAGGGATTATGGCTTTGATGGACCAGAACAGCTAATAGAAGAAGCTGACATTTTTGAAACCCTGCTAATTAAGGGTTCCTTCCTTAATATTAAAATAAAGTCTTTGTCTGGGTTTTATGGTTGGAGAATCAGGTGTTTTCATTAATATATGCCAGTCAGTCTTAATAAGCTTGGAGGGCAGAGGAAGTTATTATTGAGTGACCTTCTACAAAATAAGCATGTTGCTAAGGGCTCTAACCCTGCCCCGTTCAGACTGATGAATCTCATTTCCAATGCAAAAGCTTCACAAGAAATCCAAGTATTCTCTGTGCAATCACAGAAAATAATCCTTGTGTCTCTTGTAATGTCCAGAATTGCCACTTACTACACTACTACTGTACAATGAATATTACAATACATATTATTTTTCTACCACAATTGTCTACATTTCTGAATTGCCCGGAATAGAAAAACTTATTGTGAAGACACTTGTATTGAAAAGTCAGCTCATTTTAATACTTTTCAAATAGTCATCTACTCTGTTCATGAATTATAATGCTCAGAATACATCTGACAATACTGGCTTTGAAAAGGAGATATGTCTATATTATTACATATTCATTTTCAAATAGATTTCAAACAGATTTTAAACCATTCATTGAAATTCATTGAAATGATAAATTCACAGTTGGACTTTGATTGACTCTTAATCCAATTTTACTTTTGATAAGTTTTTCACCCCCTCTTCCCACCCACCCCCAACCATTCTCTGTATTTTTTGCTCTTCTATTAGTTTTTAAAGCCAACCTAATAGGTTATGGTAAAACGGGAGAGTTTTGATAACCACATATAAAACTTTTCTAAAGAAGTAGTAAATTAAAACCATAAAACAGCATATTATATCTGGCTAATTTCCAGTGTACAGTGCTTTATAGTAGAAGTGTTTGTGGTAGCTGGCTGCGACCTGGAATAAGTAGAATATTCTTTCAAAGTTTTACCAAACCATACCACTATCACTAGATGATGTGAAAAAGCATAGAAAAATGAGGTATTTGGGTAACAGATTCTGTATCTTAATGTTTTGTGTTTGCCAAGTTGGAAAGGCTGAGCACTGGAGTGCTCCTCATTTTGAGCTCTTTCTGTCTGTCCCAGGAAGAGAAGCTGGGTCATATCGCTACTGATGGACTCATAGTCATGCCTAAAAAGACAACACTAAGGCTATTTAGATAACTCCTGGTTGGGTAGAAAGGGAACAACCATACCTTAAAAAAAGGGAAGAAACTAGATTACAAATTTCAAACTGCACCTTAGATTTTGTGCTTATGTGTGAGGGGGGTGTTATCCATCATAAGATGAGTCATTTTGAATGTGTCACATATGGAACAAATGCAGTGACATCTTAGATCCAGCCCTGAAACACATAGGCCACAAGTGAGTTCAAAGTGTGACAACTTTTTCAACCTAGGTCTTCGTCAAAATAACTGTCCTTGAGATACAGACTTATAAAGAAATATGACATTCCCTATAAATGGTGGCTTAAAACTGTTTCTCAGGATTTAATAATGTAGGGGTAGCTAATGAACAGTAGCACAGACCCATCTTCTTAGGGACAGTGTCAGTCCATTAGAGTTTATTGAGCCTCTTCTCAATGCTTTCCCAAAGTTGTAGGTGTAATCCAAAAGTAGTGGAGTGTATCACTACTGCCTTTATATGCTCCGTTATATGTACGACCTGCCTTTGTCCTAGATTGCACCTGTCTTTTAACTTGAGCCATGTATCTTTTCTCATCTCTTCTCTGTGTGGAACAAGAATGGGAGTTGATGTCCTAGATAATTTTGGTTCATCTCCGGACACATCTATACCAGGGTGGATCATCAACCTATTTGCCTCACCCAGACACTTCTTTAAAATGCAGAAATGTGGGCTCTATCTTAGACTGATGGATCCAGAATATCTGTGAGCCTGTGACTGCATTTTAAGGAAATCACAAAGGGGTCTAGAGATATACAAGTGCAGTGATCTAAAATGCTCGGGTCACAAATCAGTTGTGTATAATCAAATCATAATATTGTGTTGTCTTATATTTGGTCATATCATTTGACTTTGTTGTATCTCTTCAAAGTAGATTGCAAACTCCTTGGGGGCAAGTCCTGAGCTTTAATGTTTCTTTTTATCTACGTAACCCCAAAGGTAGTGTTGCAAAGAACAAATAGTATTTGATTGGTTGACTGAGTAAATCTACAATCTCAGTTCTTTTATCCTAAAGACATTCTTGTGTTTCTATTGTATTTTATTCTCTAACACCTCTTCTCCCTTTCATGCCATCTTCATATTATCCTAGGACTTTATCTTCTCCTCCAGGGATTCTTTTTTTCTAGAGCAGTAGTGTCCAACAGAATCATTGCAAACTACACATATAATCTAAATTTTTCCTGGTAGCCACAATTTATGAAATAAAAGCAAACAAGTAAAATTCATAATGCATTTTCCTTTTGCAACCATATCCAAAATATAAAACAATGTGTAACAAGCCTTTAAAACCTGGCTTTAGTTAACACTTAGAACATGTTACATTTCAGAGAAGACATATTCCAATTTCTCAGTAGAGGAACTTAACTTCTGTTATCATACTGAGCAGCATGGCTCTTGAGAATATTCATAGATAAATAGCAAGAGTGTGTAAAACCCCTGAAATGAAATAATCAAATTATATATGAGTAACTAAAGCATTTTTCTTGTAAGACAAAGTATCATGGTCTCAAAAGGGGTTGTTCTCCTATTACCACTCAGCTCCCTTCCAAAATATTGTAAAGCACACAGCTTTTAGCCTCAGGAATGCCTCATTTCTTTTGACTAATTTTCTTTACTTGCCAGTTCTATTTACATTCTCTTTTGTAATAAGACTAACTCACAGTCTGTTATTAAACAGTTGTGAATTTAACTTATTCCTTTAAAATAGCACCTAGAGAGTGCTTAGGGTATTGACTTGTTTCATAGAAAATAACCTCAAACACGACCACATTTAGTAGTTATAATAGTTTAAATAAAATAGCGTGTACAGGCCATTTTTATGGTAATTCAGTAGAAATAAATTCTACACCA